>BGPR01024696.1:0-22978 GCA_013235015.1 Araneus ventricosus | reverse complement strand
TTATTCAGAAAATTTTTGTCCTGCTTCAGAGCTACAATGGCGTGTGGCCTCTGAGGAGAATCGCCATTTTGGTTCTTTTACAATTTTCTTCCATTTTGCTTTCATTCTAATTGTATTTTTCTTTCTATTTTGCTTTTTTGTGTTTTATTTCAAGGTTTTATTAATGCCTATTTTTTATAATTTTTAACTTATTTTTCGAAGTTCTAATTTTGTTTTTCGTGTATTCTATCAGAAGCAGCTGCATATGCGCCTTTCTGTATAATGCAAAAGAATTTTAATTAATTTTTAACTCAAGTTCTATTAATTTTTAAGTTAATTTTCATTAATTTTCTCAATTTTAACTGATATATAGGTCAACTTATACAAAAATTCCAGTTCAATACCGTTAGTATTCACAAAGATATCGGCATTGCGAGAGTTAAATTGCTTTTGCTCTCTGAGAGAAACAAAATGATGAGGGTTCTTGCACGAATTGATATTTTTTAAAATTGAATCATCGAAAGTAATATTGAATTTTATGAAGGTTGATTATCCTGAATACTCACGTATACTTATAAATTAAAAAGTATATAATTTAAATTGCATTTCGATGATAACTTATTCGGAGGAAAAATAGCCCGTTACCGTTCATTGGTTTCATTTGTAGAAAATAAAAAAAAATGCGAAATTTTTTTCCTTTACATATTTATGATCAGCTGCATGTCTAATACTCATTTATGAAATAAATTCAGTAATTTTCAAAACGAAACATGCATTGAACTTGAAAGGGTTTTGTTTCTGTGTGCTAGATTAGATAATTAGATGACACCTTCTGTTTTGAGAATGCGTTGTCATTTTAGTTCTATTTTGAACTTAAAGAATAGTTGAAACGTTCATGGATACCACGTGATTTTTGTATCGAATTATAGCGTCTGTAAATGTCTTTATTTTAGTTTATAAGTTTAAAATTGCAATAATTCGATGCACATGCGGCGTACAGGCAAATCAGTTAAGTCATCAAATTTTTCAGAAACGTGTGTCAAGGTTGGCATTGGAGCCGACTTTCATGATGAGAAGGCTTGGAAAAGATCGTTATCGGGAGTTAATCTTTTATAACTTAAGAAGTTATTTAAAGAAAAAAAAGAATAGATGCACAATTCCATTCTTCAATAGTGATGGGAGCAAATTTTTATATATTTTCATGGAAAAATGGCACTTTAACCACTTAACTAAAAAGTTTTCTTTGCTATCTAAAAAGATGACCCCTCCTGTTTTGGAAAGGGGCTGTCGTTTTCATTCATCTAAGAAGGCATAGGATACTTAAGATGTTTATGGATCCTACATATTTTTGTGTCAAATTATAAAGCTAATTAATGATTCAATTTTAGTTCATAAGACTAAAATTTTGATAATTCGATGCACGAGTATTCTCGGGCTGTTAAGTTAAGCGGTTAACTGTGTTGGAACATTTCACGTTGTTGAGAGGAGAAAAATATTCGTTTGAGAACATTCTTAGAGAATCAATGGGAAAACGCAAAGGAAAGAGCGGGAATCGGTAACATTCGCGAATCCTCTTATCAAAACTGTTTCATAAAATGCATGTAAGTAGTTTGAGACTACTAATGATTTTTTTTTAAAAAACTCTCTTTAATCCGCGCAGTAGTATTTGCGGACCTATATTTATAATTTGAAATAAGCAATTTTGAAAAACCTTGTCAAAAGAAAAGTCATGAATTAAAATTTATCCTCTATTAACCGAATTTTCGATTATCCGAAGTGATTAAGATCCTTGCGAACCTATATTTATAATTTGAAATAAGCAATTTTGAAAAGCCTTGTAAAAAAAAGTCGTGAATTAAAATTTAGCCTTTATTAACCGAATTTTCTATTATCCGAAGTGATTAAGATCCCAATCAGTTCGGATAATAGAGGTTCTACCGTATTAATGAGATATCTTCGCCTTTTATATTTTTTTATTGCCCACACTGACCCTCCTTACCCAAAGGGTGTAAAACGTCTAGTCGGAGGGAGAAAAAATTTCAATACAAATTATTAGTGTAATACAATACAAAACAATATAAAAGAAGTATACAATATAATACAAAAAATTAGGTATTACAATACAAAACCATATAAGTAAAAAATGCTAGATAAGTAATTCATTATAAAAAACAATATAAAATACAAATATAAACTAAAACATAATAATAATATAAATGTCAATACAAATACAATAAAATACAAACAACAAATATAAATAATATATAAATACGAATATACGTAATAAATAAAGAAACATACATAAAATAGCAAAAAAATAAAAAAGTTAATAAAATCTAATAAATAGTAAATAAAACTTTAAAAACAAAAGAAACAAGAAGTACCCTTAACAAAAACCCGAAGACTGAGATACAATTTAGAAAGGAGAGACAAAAAAAAAAAAGAAATAACAACAAAACAATTTCTATGACACAATTTTCGCTTATATCTTTACTCTCTATCGTTCTGCACTAACATGTATGAAAAATTTACTCTCTCTGTATAAAGTAGTTAAACACGTTCACACCAACAATTTAGTTCATTTAGTAACTAGAAAAAATTTCCATATTGTTGAAAATTAAAATAGTGGGAATTTAACCTATATTAATTGAAAAAATAGGATTTATTTTATTTCAACTCAATATTATAAACATAACTTATATAATAAATTCGATAATATGAACATAGCAATTCAGTATTATAAACATAATCGTTTATTTATTTCTATGCAATTTTTTAAAACATTTAAAACAAAGCGCATGCTAAAACATGACAGGGATACTGGTAACAAAATAAAGAGCAGCAAAGGTTATCATTTAAAACTATTATCATTTTTCACATAGATTCTTATCAATTCACATCAATCATATAGATCCTTGAATTTATTTTATTTTCCATTGGTTCTATGCATATCTATGCTAATATCATATAAAAAAATTTAAAATGGTGCTTAATTAATTAACATCGAAAAACGTTCCACGTTGTTTCTGAGTTTGAATTTATTCTATTTTACATATTCTTCCTATTGGTTTCTTTATTAATACCATATGAAAGAATTCAAAATGTTATTTATTTACTAAACGTTCTAAGCCGTTTCTGACTTGGAATTATTATATTTAACATAACTCTGTTGATTTTTTTATTAATATCATATAAAAGAAATCAAAATGATATTTATTCAATGAACTTCACAAATATATTAAAAGTTTCTTCAATGGGATTTTCTGTTACATTTATATTTTAAATCATTCTTTTATGGTGTAGGTAAAAGCATTATCTCGAATAACCTACTGACACTCTTGAATGTATTCCATTTATACCGATTCTATTCATTTCATTATTATTATTATCAAATAAAAGAATTGCAAAACGGTGTTTATTCTATCAGATGTCAAAATCGCGTTGAACGCATTCCAGAGAAAAACAACTGTCAACATTGTAACGAGCGTGGTTAAAAAGTTGTTCGGACTGTGAGAAAGTGGAGGAGTCACGCTCTGAATATGTGAATTGACATTTTTATTCCAACGAATTTGTTCCTTTACTGCTCGACATCTTTTGTTCTCTTCTGTTCATTAAGGAATGCCTCATCTCTGCCCCAAAATGCAACTCGTTAGAGTGATGGATCCTTTTCTGTACGTGGATTTACCTAGATTTTGCTTGTTAACGTTAGCCGCGGTTCAACAGACGATTTTTATTGTGAATTCTTTTTTCTTTTTATTTATTTATTTGCGATTATCGTCTGACGAAAATGAAACTCTGTAGCAAAAAGTGTCCTTCATGGTTTCTGTTTGCCTTTCAATCTTGCGAATTCAAACAACAGGTTGTCTTTTTTCTACGCTCTGCTATCTCTCTCGTTCGCGTGCAGCGCGGGTATGCGTTTCCTGGCGTGCCACTTTCTATGTATACACTTGTGTGTTTATTTTCAACAACTGGAACTCTGCCTTTTGATATTTTCCAACTCCGCTGCCGAGGACGAAAAATGAGAAATATGCATGCGACTTTCGACACCTTTGTGCGTACTCGTATCTTTTTGCGCTTTTGATTACATTGATTTGCAGAATATATAGGTTATTTGCTTTCTATGCAAATTGTTTGGGCTTGCAAAACTTTTCATTGATTCGCATACACGAGATCGGTCAGCATTCGCTTATCGTCTATTATCATTCTTTGGAGCTTTCATACCGAGACATAGATAAGGCGAGGAACAAGGACGTCAGAAAAGCGGTCAATATTCTATTAAATGTAGTCAGTGTTAAGGCCAATCAGTTCGTTATAGAAGTTTCTAAAAACATCCGGAGTCAAGTCACGATATTCTCTATTAGTCAAAAATTATTTTCCGATCTTTTGAAAATACAAATAGAAGTGATTTTCAAAATAAAAGTCTATGTTTCTGAAACTGTAGGACATTTTCCTAACAGCTGTCTCATTTTATGATTTGAGATGATTTATTTATTTACTGAGTTATTTCGGAAAGTTTTAAAAGAAAATTTTTTTAGCCATTTTTGTCTGATTTAAGATTATTTTAGAAATAATTCTATATAATTACGTTAATATTTTAAGAGGAAAGAATTTTTTGATGTCCAGAACGTTCTTAAAGAGTAGGTTAAAATCTCTTGTGGATCATTTTAGTTTTAGTTAGATTAATGTTCTGTTTTAAAGTTATACAAGAACTATTTTTTCCGAAGATGAAGGTATTCCAGCCAGACAACTATGTGACTGACTTTTCTATAACAAAAACCTTTCAAGTCAACAAGCCCACTATTGCAAACCTATCGACCTGGTGCCAAAACATTGCATAAAATAAAAGATCTCCGGACGAATTATTAACAAACAGTAAAACTTCGATTAACCGTCAGTTTCTTTTATCCGTCATCGTCTGAAAAAATATCAACTAACAAATAGGCATCTTTAAAATTGTACACGGATTACTTTTACATCCTTCTGTGTATAGCTGGAAGTAACTGTAATGTACAGTAATTTTAATACACTTCTGTACATTGCTCCTCTTACATTGAAGTTTATATTGATCGTTTTGTGAAATGAAATACAAATATGTATGTATTATTCACTTTTAAAGGATTTGGTTTTCCTTTTATTCCCAAGACAGCAGCAAAATCACGTTATTGTACAAATGTATTAAGAGATTTCTGTTAACCGTCTATTCGGTTATCCGTCACAGCCCTGGTCCGGACGGCGACGGCTAATCGAAGTTTTACTGTTATGAATATTCTTTATAAAAGAAGACATGACATCATCGTAGACTAAGGAAGTTGGGAGGGGCTGGACCTAATTTTGAAATGTAATGGACGGCGACGGTTAATCGAAGTTTTACTGTTATGAAGATTCTTTATGAAGGAAGACATGACATCATCGTAGACTAAGGAAGCCTTTAATAGCATCCATTTACTCTCACATCACCATTCAGTGTGGAGTGGACAATTCCTGTATAATTTGTGTTAATTTATACATTTATATTTTTTTCTTTCTGTAATTCGCATTTATGCCTAGAGGGTATTATTTAACCGTAAACCCTACGAGGTCACTTCCTTCCCTGTAGAATAATTATAATAATGCTGAAGATTTTTTGGGGAGGGGGGGGGGGGGTGGGACGGGGCTGGACCTAATTTTGAACTGTAATGGACGGCGACGGTTAATCGACGCTTTACTGTTATGAAGATTCTTCATGGAAGAAGACATGACATCATCGTAGACTAAGTAAGCCTTTAATCGCGTCCATTTGCTCTCAATTAACCATTGAGTGTGGAGTGGACAATTCCTGTATACTTTGTGTTAATTTATGCATTGATATTTTTTCTTCTTTCTGTGATTCGCATTTATGCCTAGAGGGTATTAATTAACCGTAAACCCTATGAGGTCATTTCCCTCCCGGTAGATTAATAATAATAATTGTGGGATTTGTTTCTGTCAACACCAGATGGCGCAGCAGCAACTCTACTCGATGTGACTGAGGACAAGAGGTCAGATGCACAAATGGAGATAGGCAAGCTCTCGAGTAGGAGACATCCATTGCTCCCGCGAAGGGGAGGGTCAACAAATGTCCAGCAACTGACCGTACGCAAGCGGTCAACTAGAGCATGTACGCAGCAGGGCGAGTGCTCTTGTACAGACTCTCCAAAACCTGGATACTATTTCTGTTTTTATAGTTAAACTATCACCTGTAAATATACCATCATCATCTTTAGATGTCAGCATGGTGCAATAAATGGATATGTTACCTCAAGTGGGGTGATTGGTGTTATTTGAAACCCACATAATGATGACGATTTTTGGGGGGAGGGGCTGGACTTCAATTTGAAATGTGGTCAGATGGCGAGAGAGGGACCTGAGCCTGCTTACATTTCCTTGTCGAATGATAATTAGGATAGCATTTTATTTCACTCAGAGATGATTAACCCTCTGACTGCCGATTGTTTAAAAATCACACTATTTAGATGCAACGTATAAGATATCTCTATTGTAATCCCTGTCGAATGATAATTAGGATAGCATTTTATTTCACTCAGAGATGAACCCTCCGACTGCCGATTGTTTAAAAATCACACTATTTAGATGCGACGTATAAGATATCTCTATTGTAATCCCTGTCGAATGATAATTAGGATAGCATTTTATTTCACTCAGAGATGATGAACCCTCTGACTGTCGATTGTTTAAAAATCACTGTTTAGATGCAACGTTTGCAAACATGTTGAAATAGTGTTGAAACAAAGGAATTATTATTTATATGCAAAGCTTTAGTAGTATAATATGATTCAACGCTAGAACAGTAGCAAATAAATACACAGTTTGAGAAAATAGACGTACGTCCTACCCGCGGAAATCGCGGGATAATCAGTCAGAGGATTAAGAAGAATAAAAATAGAGGAAGTCATGAGAGTGGACCATATGGCATCGGCGTGATGTTAATGTTATGAAGTATGGCTGCAAAAAATCTACTCTGTATACACAATAATTGCAAAAGAATGCCCCGAAGCTGAAAGGCCAAATCTGCGCAACTAAACATATTAGAACATCTTTTCTACACGTCATTGCGAGGACACCCCTTTCACAACGGCACGCATAAAAACCAATCCCACTATAGGCGCCTATGGGAATGTCTTTTACCACGCCAAGTTGATCGTTGCCCGCTAGGGTTTCCGTGTTTACTTTGATTGGCGCGAAACTGAGCTTTTCTTGGATGGAAGGTTTTTGAAAAGCTTCCATCTTTATTTGCAATTAACAACTAAAAACAAATTATTTTTAACTTTAAGACAATCAAGAAGGAATTCATTCTACTTTAAGTCACACACATACACACAAAAAACCCCTACAAATTAGAAATGTTTACATCCTTATAACAGATTGCATCTCTCGGTCGTCGTCGAAATAGAAAAACTTTACAAAGAATTTCTCTCCAAAAAAGCGAAACATCGCCAAATATTGGCATCGAAAACACTCCCCATAGGCGTCTATAGTGGGATTGGTTTTTATGCCAACGGCACGTAGAAATTCTTTGATTTGTTTGGCTAGATTTGTCGCTAGAAACAACCTATATCTAACTACGAGAGTTTGCTATTTTCCGTTCGTGTCGAGATGGCAACTGCACAACAAAGTGTCCCTTGAGATTGAATTTGTTTCAAGTCAATATCCCAAGGGGATTGCGCCGTCGCAAGAGACCATAAGGATGAAGTTCCGCTAATATTCATATAATTTAAACAATCATACACAAAATGATGCAAAACTACAGAGTAAAATTGTTGCATTGAGCAGGGCTTTTAAAACCCTTTTTTATTTTCTCGTATACGAAGTATACAAAGAGAAAGTGTTGTAATCGTCAAAAAATTCGAACTCGAGATTTTGACGAATCTCCACGTTTTAGACCTCCCTGAGTCCGAAAAACAAAAGTTTGGAATTATGTCTGTCTGTGAACACGATAACTCGAAAACTATTAGAGCTACGGGGAGGAAATTTGGTCTGTGGTCTTAAAAGTAATTTGTAGGTTTCTATCAAATTTTGGACAAAATCCGTCCACGGGAAGTTTGCCTGTCTGTCCGAAGTCACTATAAATCAAGAATTTGAATAGCTAGATGGATAAAATTTGGTACACAGTTTGATCATCAGGAATGTAGGTCCGTATCAAATTTTCGGCCAAATCCGTCAAAGGGTTGACTGTCTCTCGGTCTGTATAATCGCATACTTCTAAACATTATAACTCTTAAACCCTACGGCTTTGATAAATAAAAATTAGTATGAGGCCTGCTAACATTAACTGTAGATCTGTGCCCAATTTTCGTTTCAATCGGTCGCAAAAAAGGTGTTCAAATCGCCTATTTGTCTTTTCTCATCACACAATGACGCGAGGCCGTTATTGCGTAATTGGGCGATTCACTTGCGCTAATCCTTTCCGCTTCTACCCACGCCTTTTGCCTCCAAGCTTCCGATTTCCAAGCTTTAATTCTCCACTGCGTTAGAGACGTTTGTTCGTTGTTTTTTGCCTTTTAGCTTATTTTTTCTCCAGATGTGTTAGGAGCACTCCCGCTGGTTTTGCGACCCATTAAGTAATTTCGAAAACTTTTAAAAATAATATCAAAATGTAACATTAGTTGAAGACTGCAAATGGATAGCGCAGTAAGCGACAAATTACAAATTTTGCAGGACAGAGAAAAATAAGTTTCTGGCCTCTCTCTCTCACACACACTTACACATAGTACTTGCGTTATCGGTAACATCTACCACCGCGTTTTTCAGTTACTTGGAGTTTGTTGGACACTTACTTCGTTTCAATGGGTGAAAACTAAGGTATTTACAACGTTTTAACGCGAAATTTTTTTGTATAGTTATTGCATTTTCCACTTCCAGCCTTCAATTAATCATCAGTCAAAAGAGATATGAAATTTTAAATAGCTATTTAAAAAATTCTCATGAAATTCCTTAATTTACGATGGTTTTCTTAACTATTTTGGCTTATAAATATGGAGAGATCTAACAGAAGAAAGAAGCGTGAAAGATCCGAAACGCACTGTTTACGAAGTATATAGTAAGTGTACCAGTAATTATTATTGTTTCTTTAGTGGGTACAAACGATTTTACGTAAGGTATCCGAACATGTTGAAAAGTCGATTTTCGGCCAAAATTCCAATTTTTTTTATTTTTGATGTTTTGAATATAGTTCATTCTTTTACCCTCCTAAGACATATTTACTTTTGTCGGTAAGTTAATTAGAAGATGAGTTATTAATTATTTTATAACAAATCGAAAACCGGAAGTGGGCGTTTAATTAACCGAAAATTGTCATTTAAAGGGTCAGAAACCTATCAAAAATTCTTTTAAACTGCATTTTTTCTAGCTAATATGATGTTAGTATATTTTTAAGATTTTTTAAAAGTTTAGATACTTAATTTAAGCTTGTGACGAAACTAAAATTTGATTTTTCTCAAAACTAGATTTTATTCATAATTTTCACACTTCAAACATGATAACTCAAGATATTATCTTTCGATTGTTCCGAAATTTTGTGAACACTTTCTTCAAATGTTACTCTAGTGAATGTACTAGAATAATGTATATATATTGTAACAATATTTTTTAATTATGGTCTTTTATTTGAAAAATGACATAAAAAAATTTGCTGAAAATCTTATAATGATTGTTCGATTAGCTCTAAAATTTTTATTTATCCAAAGAATGTTAAGATTCTAGTACAAGCACTAGTCCATAGTATATAGTTTATTTTAGTATAAGTTTTATTTGAATTACTACAAAAATTTGACTTCTAGTATGTTTGAAGTTTTTGAAAATTTTCGCTAAAAAACAGCACAAATTTAGCTTTTTTGAAAATTCATAATAATTTATTCACAAAAATAATACTCTATTATTAATCTTTATAAAGTTCAAATCTAAAAAACATATTATTGTGTTTCTATGTAACATTTTTTAAAAAATTGCTCCGAACGTGTTCGGATAGCTATCAACTAATTAAGGTAAAAAATAACAGCTTGCATTCCTTAAAAGATTTAAATTATTATTGATAAAATGATTGATGAACACTGCAATCGGCAATTACTACTTGTTAGTCCTGAGAATGTTAATTATGGAGGTTAATTATTGATAGGTGCCAGAAATTAAATTTAGATATATATATCAATTATGAAATGCATACTTGATGCTGAAAATACGAATACAATGACATGCTACACCTGAATAAAGCACCTGCCTTTTAAATACTTGGCCGCTAGAGAAAATTATCTGAAAACATAATTATTATAATGCGTTGTTTATACAATTAGAGAAAATGAAATAGAATCAAAAATTTTAATTTAAAACTTTTCATTTAACAATTTTTATTTTAGAAAATTACTGCCAACCACATTTTAAGTTAAGAAAATAGAAATAAAATGTTTAGAGATGCACAACTCAAAAGACATTTTGCAATCAAAAAATGATCAAAACAGATTACATATATATGTATATATATTTTTAGCAAAATCTTAAACAAATTAGCAAATGTAAAAAATTACCCTTTCACAATGGCCATTATGAATTGCATTTGTACTGCATGAGAGTTAAACCAGACTTGCAATCATGTACCTTGGAAGGTACTGAAATTATTTTATATATGAACATAATGTTCGTTGACACAAATGAAAAATTTCTTGAATCAGTTGAAGCAAATACACTTCAAGGTATAGTTGTCATCATCAGTTGCAGTCAATTTATCATGGAAAACCAAGTTTTCCCAGAATTACTGTGGACTTGGTAACTCATTCTTGCACATATACTTTGTAGTATATACTTTCACAAGTAGCATCACTCGTTCTTAAACAACGGAAATTGAAAAGATGAAAACCACACAAACAAACTTAGAATCATAACACGGTGGCAGAATTTTATACACAGGAAAGTAATTGCTGCTTTTCATTTTTCAAAATGGCACAACATTCTCATTTACTTTGGCAAAACTTTTTCTGTAAAGCACACAAACGGAAAGCAAAGTTGCAATACGTGCAGAAGCATGATCAGCTTCAGATCAGAAAGTAATCGACTTGCTCTATTGAGAAATCAACGGTTTTCTTTCTTGCATACTGTCATGGAGACATCATGCTAAAAACGAAGCATTTCTTTCTTTTTGGAACAACGTAAAAAACTGCAAAGGGCAAGCACCGAGAGGCCAAACAGCCCTCGAGCCCCCACGCAGGTGCAACCACTTCGAGCAAGTCTGTACCCGTCAAATTCAGGGAGGGTCCACAAACGCGATGCGCAGAACGTTTTTCTGCGCATGACGTCTAATTGGGAGCATATTCCGAAACTCCACTATTCTACATGGTTTCGAATTAAAAAATAAAGTTATTTTATCTGTAAGAACGGGTTAAAAAACCCAATTAATGGTTGGTTATTGTATATTCATCATATTACATCACAACACAATTTTTTATTGCTTATAATTTCAGCGTTAGGTACTTTTATTTTTGATGAAAATGATTCCTGGTTCTCTTTCTGTTTACAGCAAGTCTAATTAATCGATTCGCTTTTTGAGAACGTTATTCCTTTTTTCTTTGGGCGAATTTTCAATGAATGAAAATAAATAATATGATCTTTTGGGTTTATTTATATCTAGTCTGGAGCCGAGTTTCTGTTTTGCTTCTTTTCTCTCCTCGCATTCGAAACTGAAAGACGGGAAATTTAGTTTTATTATAAATAGTTCTCGTGTGATTCAGAGCTGAGAAGGTCGCTTGATTGCATTGCTAAGGAAAGATTTTTGAATTTTTCTTTGGTTCATAAGCTGAAGATTGAAAAATGGCCCTTTTCAGAGCAAATTCAGTACTGAAAGATTTTAAAGCTAATTCAATGCCTGGTTGAGCTGTTGTCGGATGTTCGATGCATTCGAAAATTTCGAAAGGCGAAAACGTTTCTGTTCACTTATTTTCGAAAGATCCTAATGTTTGGAAAATTTGGATTTATAGATGCAAAAGAAAAGATATCGTTAATGATGCAAATTTTTGAATTTTCGCACAGGTCTTCACCGAGAGCGATTTTCACCGTGATTTGAAGTCTTAATTACTGGTTTCCCTGCAAATAATAATAATAGTTCTGAAATCTAAAGTTGTTCCAAAATTATTTTTATCTTCAAATAAAATGAGGAATTAAAAAGTTAATCAGTTACAGAGGAATACTTTTAACTAGAACGGAACATTATCTTCTAAAAAGTTCTATTGACTGATTTCTCGTATTGTACGAAAACGAGCTTTGGAAACTATTTAAGTGATCGCTATGGAAGTGGAAATATTCTAATCAAAGGTATTTAATATACGATTTGTTATTATTTATTCTGTTGAAAATATAAAATTAGCAATTAGGCAACCGTTTATTTCTAATATAGAAGATGTTGATTATTACATTCTTCGGGAGATTTTATATAATATTACATATTATTCAGTGTGTGAAAATGTGATATATATAGTATATGTGTATAATTCAATTACGAATTGTTTGATGAAAGCTATTACGCAAAAAATAATAGATTATTTTTGTTGATATTTAATTAAAATTAACTATTAGTTTTATGAAATTTTTCAAAGATATTTGATTTCGTTTTTATTACATGAAGTAAGTGAAACACTATTATTTTAAGGAATGTGTATTTTATAATCGCAAGTAAAATTGTTCTTAACTCTTCAGTTTCTTAAAAATCCTCCCTTGTCTCAGCTAAAGCTGTTCTTAAAATTTAAAGATCGGGGCCATAGACTTAACTACCTCCTTATTTTTTGCATAGAGAGTGTATCAGAAAGATCACTGATATTTATTAAAATTTTCGGCTAAACACTCCAAATTTTGGATCTTCCGTAATATGCGACTCTTTAACAACGTGTCCAGAAAAAGGCAGGCTTAGAAAAAGTTTTTCTGTCGCTAAAAGAGCTCTCAAACATGATATTTATTCCGTTACGTATCATTGGGACTAAGCTCTCTGCTCCCAATGCGACGTCATCAACGCATCCGCTCTCTGTGAGCCTAACCTTATACTCTCAAGTAACCTTGGTCAAATTCGAAAATCACACAAAGGAATCTCTTCCGATTAGGCGACACTTACTTTTTTACGCACAAATAGATCCGCGAAACAAGATGGCGAGTAAATAGTCCCGTTGAATAAATTTAATTTGTAATTTAATTAACTTGAAACCTTAAATAAAAAGACATCAAAAGTAAAGACAATTAATATTTAAGTCGATTACTAAAAAAATAATTAAGAAAAATTTAGATATTTAAGAAAACTGTTAAAAATTACCGTTTAAATTTCAAAAGTTGTCAGAGATGCCACACGATTCGAAAGAAACTCTGGTGGCGAAGAATTAAATAATTAAAAATACTGATAAAGCCGAAAAATGATGTCGATGCAATTTTTTGCAAACTAACACTACTCAGAATGTTTTACATGACGCATAATAAGCGTGACGACTTGTGCCTCGTACCAATCGGTAAAATCATTCATTTTAATAAAGAAGAATCTGATTCAAACAATCACGCGGTCGTGTTCAGAAGCTAACAAGCTGAACCGTAACGTACCTTTTTGAAGAGATAGCTATCTTTTATTTTAGCTTTATTTTTTGTCCTTTAATTTAAGTTTGAAAAGTTATCAACGAAGGTGATAGTTTATCTCCCGATTTCGCTTTGACCTCCGTGTACCTGTTTTTATTTACATCACTGGAGAATAGAATGGAATCGCGTTATTATCTACCTGTGTTCCGGAATGTGTCTAGAATTGAATTTGATGTTTTTGTCCTAATCGATGGAAAGAAAGAAATAACCGATGACGCAATTTTTTAACCTATTTTACTTGCTTTTCTAAAGTTTATTTAAAATATAATTACATTCTTTTTAAGATGAATAAACTACAAAAAAAATTTTACTACTTGTTTTTCATTAAAGTTATTTCTGAAAAAATGTCCAGGTAGTCCAAATTCGGAAAACTTCCCCTATCGGCCTTATTCACCATCCATGGTTAAATCATGATCAGCGGTTAAATTGGAATTTACACGAACAAGCGAATGCTGACCGAAATGATAGGCTGGATGTATACCCTAAATGGTGAGTTGGCGAGAAAGTCGTGTGGCTCGAAGGCTGAGGATAATTTTAAAAATCGCCAACAACCGAGAAATTGAGACACCATGCCAAAATGGCAACCCGCTAGGGTAAACATTTGGCGACGCATTTCGGTCAGCTTTCGCATTATCATGGCAGAACCATCATTTAACCGCTGATCATGGTTTAATCATGGATGGTGAATAAGGCCGTATATGTTTTTTTTTAAAAATGTGCTTCTATCAACGGTTAACTCCTTCTTGGTCGACGTCGCGGGCCGCGGTGGCCTAGTGGTAAGGTCGGGACCGGAGGGCCGCAGGTTCGAAACCCGATTCCACCGAAGATCCGCCGTGTATGGGGCCTTCTGCACGCTAAATCATACGTAGTGGCCAAACGTCCTCCCGTTGGTGTGGCGCGGAAGTTTGGATAGGGGATGCCAGCTCAGGTGTCGTCCTCGTCATCTGACTGCGGTTCAAAATTACGAGGTCCGTCCCTAAATAGCCCTCGTGTTGCTTCAAAACGGGACGTTAATATAACCTAACCGAACCTGGTCGGCGTCACATGTCATACGTTCGGCTCTTTCGTGCCCGTACACTATTTAAGTCCGTAATTAAATCAACGTAACAATTGATTTTAAATACAAAAATCACCTAGTTACGCTCAAATGTCTCAAGTATCCTCAAGTAATATGTCAAGTATCAAGATAGATTGAAATAATAAAAATACATATCAAATGGGTGGTGGCATCTAATTAGGAGGTTAAATAAAAACGTAAGGCAAGGGGTTAACTTTCTATTTATATAGTAAAATGTGCATGCTAAGGAAAATATCTTATACGAAATAAATTACTCTAAAAATTAAAATTTACTTTTTACAATCTCAAAACTTAAAAGTAAATCTAAAAAGAGGTTATTAACCCATTCTTTAGTCTACAAGTATTGTGAAGTCTATCCGATATATTTTTGTGATAATTAGCAGCCTGTAAAACTGACCGTATTAGTGGCGATTTTCTGCACAGGTGCTAGAGGCGCACGCCTAACATCTCGAGACCCTGGTGGGCCTCAAAATCTCTTCGAAATATTTGGCACTGCTAAGTTGAATGTTAAGTTTGGCATTGCTAAGTTGATGGCTAAGTTTGGTACTGCTAAGTTGAATGTTAAGTTTGGCATTGCTAAGTTGATGGCTAAGTTTGGTACTGCTAAGTTGATAGCTAAGTTTGGCACTCCTAAGTTGATGGCTAAGTTTGATACTGCTAAGTTGATGGCTAAGTTTGGCACTACTAAGTTGGAAGGGACTCAAAATAATTTTACCTCTGTGGCCTCATATTATCAAAATCCGCCACTGCCTATTTCAGCTGTTGTCGTGCAGCTAGCTTTCTGCCACTGAGGTAGGGGGCCTCGACGGCCTAATGGCAAGGCCTCGGCTTCTGGGCCGAGAGATGGCTCCATGTTCGAAACCTGATTCCACTGAAGATCCGACGTCTTTGTGGGCTAGTGTAAATCTGACGTGGGACAAACGTCTTCCCTCTGGTGTGGGGCGGAAGTTTTTTTGTTGCCCACACCGACCCTGCTTGCCTAAAAGGTGTAAAGCATGTGACGAGTCGGTGGGAAGAAAAATTCCAATACAAATATTAAAGTAATACAATACAAATTAATAGAATACAATATAATACAAAAAATTAGGTAATACAATACAAAAAATGTAAGTAAAATATTACAATAAAAGTAATACAATACAAAATACATGAATATAAATATAATAAAATACAAACAGCAAACATAATAAGTAATTACAAACAGAAATGATAAATCAATACAAATAAGCGTATAAATAAAGAAACATTAATAAAATAAACAACAAATGAAAATTTTATAAAATCTAATGAATAGTAGAAAAAAAAGAAGTCTGAGATATAATTTAGAGAAGAGAAACAGAAAAAAAAATCTAAAAAAAAAACAATTTTGGGATCAGAAACAACAACAAAACAATTTCTATAACACAATTTAGTGGTAGAAAACGATACAAAGACCCGACGTGAGAAAATTCGGAAAAAAATCTAAAAAAAAAGCAATTTTGGAAAAGAAGAGAAACAACAACAAAACAATTTCTATAACACAATTTAGTGGAAAAAAATGATACAAAAACCGGAAGTGAGGAAATTCCGAAAGGGGATGACAGCCTAGATGTCGTCCTCGTCGTTTGACCGCGGTACAAAATGACGAGGTCCGTCCCTAAATAGACCTCGTGCCCCTTCGAAGCACGGGACGTTAATATAACTAAACTAAACTAAACACTGAGATATAAACTACATCAGGGAGACTATTAGAGTCCCACCTTTTATCCCAATAGTGAGAGTACAATTATTGAATATGCCGGTTTTCTATCGTCTTTTTTTATGAGGTATCTTTTCGTTGCAAGGACATAATTTTACTACAAAACTGAGTCAAATAGTTAAATTATCGACTTCAAAATAAGAACCTTTTCTCTTTTTCTGTGTTATTATTTGTAATGCGTTTTAAATGCAACAAATCACCAAACTGCGTATCATACGAGATATATTTTTCTTTTAAAAATCTACAGGGTGCCCACTAAAGTCCCTTATTACCCTTTTAACTACCGAATGGCTGCAGCTACCTTCATAAGAGTGGTGTCTCTAGGCATGGTAAAGTGATTATTCGCTACTAGATGAAACCACTTACAGCGCCATCTGGTGGAAAACGGTGGAGTTAGCGTTATTATCACTAAAACGGTGCGAGATAGAGGAACAAAGTGAGTTACAAAGTTGTAGAGCATCATTGATTTAGTACAAAAAGACACCTTATGGTCATGAATGCTAAAACAGAACGCTTAAAATGCACATTTGTTTGTTTGCGGCTTCCGAAACTGTAACGTCACGAAACTTGAACGAAAGGAGAAAAGATTATCTTTCGGAGGAACAAAGAGTCCCCAACGTGGTACAGTGGTATCGCTCGTAATTTATAATCAATCTTGTGATAACTAGTTGTTTTTTACCTTTCTAAGAATGTTTTGTCACGTGTTAGTGTAGGAAATCGCGAACCAACAAATACGTGTTTTAAGCGTTCTGTTCTAAGCATTTAAGTCCACAATGTATCTTCTTGCACTAAATCGATGATTCTCTACAACTTTGTAATTCACTTTTTCCCTCTATCTCGTACCGGTTTAGAGATAATAACGCTAACTCCACCGTTTTCCACCAGGTGGCGCCGTAAGTGGTTTCATCTAGTAGCGCATAGTCACTTTACCATGCCTAGGCACCACTCTTAGGAAGATAGCTGCAGCCATTCGGTAGTTAAAAGGGTGGTAAGGGACTTTAGTGGGCACCCTGTATATAATAGAGAAAGAGAAAGTATTGTCATCGTCAAGAAAGTCGACCTCGAGGTTTCGTCGAAACTCCACGATTTACATCTCCATTATTCTGATACAGCCGTTTTTTGGAATTACTCCCATCTGTCTGAAAACTCGATAGCTCCAAACGATGACGGTGTAGCGTATCCCTTCTGCGGACACCCGCAGATGGGAAGATATGCCAATTGCATTCTCAGATATTTCACATATGCGTTCACGATGTGCAGATGGGCACTGGCGGTCACCTGACCGGATGTGGTTGGTGACGCACTGCGAAAAAGTGCTAAGGAATTCTGGATAGTTCCAGACTTTGTTCCCTAACCATAATCATGTGACTGGTCGTGGAGATCCCTGCTGGATTCTGGCAGAAACTCTGTCCAGACGTGTATCCAACGGTCACTCAGTCTTCAAATATTCTGTGCTTCTGTGATCTCTAGATATATTGAACCCAATTATAGGAACTGTGAGAACGTTCCCTGTACAGTAAAACTTCGATTATCTGTCATTCGTTTAACCGTCAGTCTCTGTTATCCGTCATCGTCTTAAAAAATATCAACAAACAAACGACTGAGTGAAAACGACTTGAAATGCAAGAGTAGGAAAATGCAGCACAGATCCTACTTCTGCATAAGATACGGAACATCATTGCTCAGAAAGCTCGAGCCTCAAAGACACAAAGGATGACGGATTACTTTAAAGCAAAGTAGGTTTATAGTACAGTACAACCCCGGTTAACCGAGCTATAGGGGAGAAGCCGATTTTTTCGGTTAAGGCATGAACATTTATTACTGTTTTGAATTATTACAGTATGTAATTCCGAAATGTTTTGAGTGTAGAACGAATACAAACTCCCGCTGTAGAGGTAAACAATACCGTAATTAATATTAATACCCATTAATTTTAATTTTAGAGTTCTGAAATTAATCACTGACCTTGAGGAGTGTTAACCCTTTCAAGAGCGGTGGTTTCTCGTTGGAACCATGTTTTTATGAGCTTCTTTCCTATCTAGACGGTAGTCTTTTGAAGAGTTTTAGGAAATAATGCGTTTTTAGTATCTCAAAAAGACAATAGATGGCAGCACGAATTCTATTTTTTTTTCCTAATGGATTTATACGCTCATTAACGTTGCTTCCATGGGAAAAAAAATAAATTGCTTGTACCCCTGAAAGGGTTAAAAGAAAAAAAAGGGAATATCGTTGCAAAAAAAGTTTCGCGTTCGCGATTATTTCCGCGAAGTACAGTTCGTGTTTTTTCTTTGCGATTTCAGAGGCATTTCGGATAACCCAGGTTTCGGTTAACCCGAGATCGGATAACCGGGATTTTACTGTATTACAATACGTTTCTTTACATTACTACTCTGATATTGATTGTTTGGTAAAATTAAATACAATATGTAAGCATTATTATTTTTATTTTCGTCCCAAGTCAGCGGTGAAATCACGCTACCGTACATATGTATTAATATATTTCTATTATCCGTCTATTCGGTTATCCGTCACAGCCCTTGTCTGGACGGTGACAGTTAATCGAGGTTTTACTTATATACATTTTTAATAAATATTTATCCTAGATTCAGTGGCTGTGTGTACTTGAATGGTTAAAACTTGACTCCAGTGTGCCACAATAGTTGACCAACCAGTGTGACAAAATTGGCATGTTATCCTCGCACAAAAATTATAGATTTCTATCAAATATTGGACGAAATCCATCTTCGGGAAGTCTGCATGTCTGTCCGCTTGCATGCATGCCAACACGATAATTCAAAAACGGAGTGAGCTAGTTGCCTGAAATTTGGTGCATGATTTTTATTTATTTAATTATGATTAGACCATAACCCATTTTTTTTTCTCGTTTAGGTCATTGTTCTTCCTCACTCGCACGTAGATCCGGGATGGCTGAGAACGTTCGACGATTACTTCGAGAACTCCGTGACTCGCATCTTAGACAACATGGTCACATTTCTCAACAAGACAGAGGACTTCCGCTTCATCTGGGCCGAAATTTCCTTCTTCTCGAAATGGTGGGAAAGGTAAGGAAGTCTTCCGCTCATCGAGAGGCGTTACTAATCTAGTTTTTGTATAACGTGGCGACATGATCCAAACCGGCGGTTGCCAAACTTTCTGGTTATGCGGTCCACCTGCTGTGTAAAAAAAAAATGAGTCCCACTAACTAAATATGCAAGTAAAAAATACAAACACATATAATACATATATATTATGCACGTATATGCCATTAATTAGTTGAGTTTACTATAAGAGTGTTAAAAATGTATTGTTTATAAATTAAAAAAGGCTTTATTTGTATTACTTAGCTGTCGCAATGTAAGAAAACTCGATAACAAGCGGTCAAGTTTCAAAATAAAAATTAAAAAAACTCAATGGAGTTTTTGAGATTGTTTGTTGCTGACGAGAGATTCAATATCTAGCTTAAAACTTGACTGTTCAATTCTTCCTTTCAGCCTCAAGTCACTTTCTAAAATCAATTTGTTTCTTTACTGATGTTTCAAAAACACTTAAGTTGTGAAAGCACGTTCACACAGATATGTGATAGAGAACCCCATCATACAGTCTAAATTTGGCAATTCCTGGATACTTTTGCCGAACATTTATCCAGAACGGGACCAATGATATTGTTCTAAAAAACGATTTTAGAATCGTCGCATGATAGTTCAATTAGCGAGTCTTCTTCATTTGATGGTACTTTCACTCTCTATACCTGTGACTTTGACTTGTGACTAGTATTCCACGTCCCACCAATAAGCTATCCACGGCCCACCAATAAGCTATCCACGGCTCACAAGTGCTCTGCGGCCCATGGGTTGGGAACTGCTGATCTAAACCTATCATTAAAACATTATTCTATACATCGCTAGGCAGTGGTCTCTCAGTAATCAGGCAGTATCAGACCAGAGAACCACCTGATTAACGATAGCTCCGGATTAGTGGAGTTTCATTTACAAAAATCTATGTTTATTGCGCAATATATTCAAAATTTTACAGAAAATCATACTATATATGGGTTGGAGTTATGGTTGTTATTCCAACGACGATGGAGAAAAGCAAAGATCTAATATGTTAACCTGATTTTTTAAAAATTGATTTTAGAATGTTTTTTATTTTTATTTCTTGAATAAAACATTGGAAAAATACTTTGAAAAATCCTATTTTGTTTTAGGTATGGTTTATGGCTAAGAAACAGTTTGCTATCAACTGACAACACTGGGTTTTATTTCAAAAAAAAAAATCCTTTATAAAATTCTGTAATGTCAAACACAAATGAATTTTAATAACTAATAATACGGATAAGGAATTTCCTGCAACACTGTAGAATAAAATACGGTATTCTCAAGCGGAAAAAGAAATATAAAAAGATGCAGTTTCAAGTGAAAAACATCAATTTATTTTATCTTTTTATCAGCACTCCTGCTGCCATCTATAAGTTGTAAATTGATTTAATAAATTCAGTATGTATCTGTGGCGAATCCGGGGTGGGGGTTGCTATGGGGCTGCTAAACTAGAATTCTTGATTTTATTTAAAGTCACTTGAACTGTTTGTGCTTATCTCCCTTTTTAAATAATAATAATAATTAAAAAACCGGTGGCAACATTGCTTTTTGGCCGGAAAGGTTCGAAAATTTTCCCACTTTTGTAGTCATTTCACTCGTATTTGTAGCGTTGACACGACCGAAAACATTTTTCTGGCTAGTTATTTCAAAATGTTTTATCGAAAGTATTGTAGCGTTCTTTATGATTCTTATGTCAGTTGAGTAAAGTTTAAAGGTAAAGTGTTTTGGCTTATATAAGTCATGAGGTTTGACATTCGTCACGACGATGCAAAAATTTTAGACCTCAGCCCCCTCCAGACCCAAATCCTGAATTCGTCACTGGTTTGTATCCTATTGGCAACAACAGGCATTAGAGCTTCAGTCTTATTTTCAAGATTTTAGAAGACAAAATTAGATTTGCTGCTTAAAGGTAACACTGGGCATTTATGGGTCAAACATTTAATTGGGGACAAAGAAAACATGGAAGAAGGCACAAATGGGGTAAAAATATATACATATAAGGAAGGAATTAAGGGGGCTGGTGCTTCCTTTTACAAATAAAAAAAACAAGTTGTATCGAAAGTGATTTCGAGCTCCAAGCTCGACCGTCAAAGTCCAATTTCGTTTCTCTGTTTGGAGAGCGAAGAGAAAGAAAAATAAAGACTTCTTGATGTCAGCAGGTGCAAGAGGAGCGACATCTGGCGGGACTGAACAGCTCCATCCCGCCAGTGGTACAGTCGTAAATTAATCATAGCCGGAACGCTCTACTTGGTGATGTTGTTGCCGGGTGTGGGGGGGGGGAGGGGGAAGGGGGTTGGGGGGGGTAGGGGATTATTTCATAATAAAATATTTTTTACATTTGAAATGTATAATTATTTTATCTAGGTCTTGAAATTGTGAAATAATGAAATGTCTACACTTTCCAGTTATTATTTTATTTTTGATCAAACATTAACATAATGCGTACTGTAGTAAAAAGCAACAATATAATGACCCTAGTAGCACAAAGATACTGTACAATATTGAACAATATTCGTAATATTGTATAAAATTGTGCAATATCATATAATATCGAACAATATTGTACAATATCGGACAACATGTTGTGCTATCTGGGGAAGATGTTTAAAGAATAATTTTAAAAAATTATGTTGATTTCAAGTTATACTAAATTAAGTAATAATTAAGTAAGTAAATTAAGTAATAAAATCATAACATTGATAAATAAATTATTGAATATCATGAGTTTTTAGAATCGAAACATAGAATACAATTAAATATTTGCAATCTTATCGCTTTTAATCCTTTCCCGCAACAACTTGTCACTTTATTACTTTTTTTAAATTTTAATATTTGTCATATTTTCGAGGGTAAAGATTAGGAAAAGACCGCGTTATTTTTAGCAGGTACAATTTTTATCTTATCTATTTCTCGTAAAGAAGAAATAAGTGCCGGAACGTCATTCCGGCGAGTCAAAAAATTAGAAAACAGTGACGGAACGCCCGCCGTTTAGGTGCGTTCCGGCTCCACTACACCCCCTTTTTATTTATTATTCGTTTAATTTTGCATTTTGGTGTGCAGTATGCAATAAAAAATAAGTTTAGTAAGGGTAGTAAAGTTAATAGTAGATAGTATATGAAAAAATATAACATGTAGTTTGTTAATTTAGGAAGTTACCCGTAACCAAATTAGATATGATAGACTTCTTTGAGTAGTGCAGATATACTCCTCAGACAGGACGTACAAAATTGTGAAAGCAGATTCTTCTCGATTATTTTAATTCTATTTAATTGAGGATAACATGAAGAGACAAATTTCATTTCGATGGTCACCATTCAACCATTTATTTCGCTCTGTGATGGGTATTTAAAATTAGCAAGTTAATCTGAACAATAATAATAGCAATTACATATCCCAATTAAGTGCACTCCCAAACTGATGTTGACACATGATAACTCGGAAAGTACTACTGTCAAT
>BGPR01024695.1:0-22978 GCA_013235015.1 Araneus ventricosus | reverse complement strand
ATTTGCTATAATTACGTTATAATTTAATTACATTGTTATTGATTCTTAATTACATTTTAATTGATATTTCAGATAATGGTGGAAAATGAGAGTTGGGAAAAAAATGTATTTATATTTAAGCAGGAAGGGGGGGGGGCATATGCATCTTAGTCTAACATTCACCATTGTCTCTCTAATAGTGGGTCTTTGAAAATTTTTTCAAACTTTCAATTTAATCTATTAATGAGCTTAAGAAAAATTTGACATATTTTAAAATTCAGAACATTTTCTTTTTTTTTTCGTGTTGTATTAGCTTGAATGCCATGCAACTTTTAATCTGTTTTGAAATTATGTGCCAATTCAGTCTTTCAGCAAAATTGGTTATAATGTTGCAAATTGAATGGAACAGATGTTAAATATGAAATTAAAATCATATATAGGTTTTTGACAATATGAATGTTTTCTTTTATATAAATATATTGATTTTTAAGCATTTCCTGATTGCATATGATTATCTTTGAATAGTCATCTGCATATGATTATCTTATGTCAAATAGTATAAATTGCTTTTTCGTTTTAAATGCTAATATTTTAAAAAATTCCTATGCTATTCGACTCGAAATAAAAATTCATAAAATTTTTTTCATAATGTGGCAAGTCAGAGAAATGACAGCTGTTAATTTTATTTAGTATTCCTGTCAATATTAGACTAGCTAAATTAATAGTAACTGCTGAGCTTTGAAGTCCAAAATGATATACTTAAAGCTGGAATGGATTGAGTTTGGATATGCTGAATTTCTTTATTGATTTTGACACTAATTGTATAATGGTATTTGTTTAGTAGTGTGAGTGTATATTTGCTTTGATATTTGTAAACATTGCCAAGGGCGAAATTGTCCGCCCCTAGCAACCCCTCAGAGTTCAATCTACAACCCCCGGGGGTAAAATCCCCGGATGGACACTTGTATCTTTTTGTGTTGTTGTTGTGTAATCCTTTGTGTGTGTGAGCTCTCGCTAGCTCAAATAAATTCAATTTAACTTTAATACAGTCCGCTCTTGTGTGAATTATGAGTTATCTATTTAACGCCCAAACATTTTTGGTCCACCGAGCCGGAGAATGGCTCGGACCTATGGATATATGTGAAACTAATTATGTGTGAAGAATTCTTATGTTCTTTCGTATTCGTGTGTGTTGATGTGCCCAGTGAACTATGTTGACTCTTGTGTGGTGATCCTTTTATAACTGAGTGAGTACAAGAAACTTTTTCATTAAAATGTCAAAAAGTGTTTTAAACAAGAAAAAATCCTTAAAAGGTAACGTCACTAAAATTAAGGTTAAAGTCAAAGATAAATTAAACGATGCTGAAATTCAACTGTATAGCAAAAAATGTGAACAATTTTCGGAAGATTTAAGTAAAATCTTTGATAACATTTTATCTAACTGTGAGGATGAAGAGACAGACAAATTTATTGAGGAACAATTGTCAATCCAAGAGGACATAGATGACATTTGGCTGTCTATAAATTTGCAATTAGTTAAGCCAAACAGTGCTACTGTGTCACAGACTTCCAATGGTGAAAATGTGAAGCTTCCCAAGCTGTCACTCCCTTCCTTTAACGGAAACTTTCAGGACTGGTTATCATTTAGCGGCCTTTTTAAAGCTAGTGTGCATAATAATGAAAATTTAACCGGATCGATGAAACTGCAATATTTAAAAGGATTGCTAACAGGTGATGCGTCGAGAGTGATTCAATCTATTACCATCTCAGATGCGAACTATTTAACGGCATGGACATTATTAGAAGATCGCTTCTCTAACAAAAGAGATCAAGTGTTCGCGCATTTAAAAAGATTTATGTCCATACCTGCCTTACAGAGTGACTCCGCGTCATCTGTCTTAAATCTTATAGATACCACTTACGAGTGCGTCAGGTCCTTGCAGACCTTGGGTTATGAGGTGGAACAATTTGCGGAGGTGATGTTTGTTTACATGCTTCTTCAAAACTTAGATGCATCATCTAAATTATGGTTCGAACGAGAATTTAACAAATGTAAAGAAATTCCAAGTTTAAAAGAGTTGCTCGATTTTTAAAGAACTATGCGCGCACATCTCAATCCTCTAGAACTTCTACTAATTTAAAGCGCAACGTATATTCAAAAAATACAAGTCTGGTGATTTCTAATGTGAAAAATTCAAAACCAAAATGTGCATTTTGCAATAATGATAATCATGCTATTTCTAAATGTGAAGAATTTTTAAAACTATCAGTAAATGATAAAGTTCTATTTCTTAAGCAGAAAAGTCTTTGTTTCAACTGTTTTAAGGGTCATAATGTGAGAATTTGCAATTCAAAAGGAAATTGTAGAAGTGTTTTAAGTGCCATAATACTCTTGATTCATTTCGATCAAGGGAGAAATGCGACCAGCTTCGGAACTACTTCAGTAAATATCAGGGATGAGGTTAATTTAGAGCCTAGTCAACAAGTGTCAAACCACAGCTCCCTGAACCCAGCGGCGAGCACCTTCCAGATGTTCCCGAACAATGACCCCTCTTTCAGATCCCCATTGCTTCTGGGGGAGAGATCGAGTTACAACGATGCAGAGAAATGTGTTCTCCTTAGTACGGCAACTTTGCTCATTTCAAATAGCGAAGGGGAAAGTTTGCCAGTGAAGGCAATTCTTGACTCGGGCGCTTGCTGTTATCTTAGCTCAGAAAATTTAGTTGGACTATTGGGGGGTTGAAAGGCAGAAAACAGATGCAGTGATTTCTTGCTTAAATGATACTTCCGTTAGAGTAAAAATGCAATTAAAAACAGACATTTCCAATCTTACGGGAGACTACATCAGAAAAGTAGACTTTCTTGTGGTGCCTAAAATAACTGGAATAACTCCTTTGAAGTGTTTGGACATTTCAGCCCTTAATCTTCCACCAAACATTACCTTGGCAGATCCCCACTTCCATAAACCCAGAAAAATTGACCTTCTTTTAGGTAACGAATATTTTTGTGAGTTCCTAAGACCTGGACAGTGTCGTGTTCCCAATTCTCAATTAATTCTTCAGAATTCTGTCTTTGGTTTCCTGGCTAGTGGTCGTCTCAATGTGAGCGGAAACCAAAGCAGTAGAATCATTCAATGCAAGTTAATTGCTAACTTAGAAGACTTACATAAGGATATGACAAAGTTTTGGGAACTGGAGAAAATTGAAAAGCCAATTAAGAGTGTTGAGGAAGAGAAATGTGAAAAACATTTCCTTAAAACTTATTCGAGAAACTCAGAGGGTCGGTATATAGTCCAATTACCACTAAAGAAAGATCCTGAGTGTTTAGGTGAATCCAAAACATCGGCTTTGGGTAGTTTAAATTCACTGTGGAGGCGCCTTTCAAAAAATCCAGAACTCTTATCCTTGTATAGAGATTTTATGCAGGAGTATGAAGCTCTAGGTCATATGGAGTTAGTTACTGATAACAACGAACCAAGTACGTCTTATTATTTACCTCTTCATGGGGTTTTCAAACCGGATAAGACGTCTACTAAGCTACGAGTGGTGTTTAATGCCTCAGCATTAAGCTCTAATGGCCTATCACTAAATGACATACAAATGAACGGAGACCTTACCCAAGAGGATCTATTTTCTATTATGCTTCGATTTCGCAAGCATAAGTTTGTTTTTTCTGCTGACATCCGTAAAATGTGCAGAATGATTCTGGTTGATCCTCAACAGAGAGACTTGCAACAAATTGTGTGGAAAAACGGTGAAAATGATACCGTTAAAACTTACAAATTAAATACAGTAACATACGGTACTACTAGTGCACCGTACTTGGCCACTCGAGTGCTTCATCAACTAGTGAAAGATGAAGGACAGTGTTTTCCCCTGGCTGTGACTGTGCTGGACTCAGATTTTTATGAGGACGACATGCTGATAGGAAGTGACAGTTCAGAAGATGTGAGAGAGCTTCAGATACAGTTGATTCGTTTGCTTGCTAGAGCAGGCATGGAACTACACAAATGGAGAACAAACGCATCAAATCTACGAAGTAACATCTCAGAGGAGAAAGAATATTCCTTTTCGTGTTCCAGTGAAACCAAGGCTTTAGGAATACTGTGGAACCATCTCACAAATTGCTTTTCCTTCAAAGTCCTCCCTACTCCACAAAATACGAAGCGAGCTGTGTTATCGAACATCGCAAGGATATTTGATCCCTTGAAAAACTCTGTAACAATGAACTTTGGTGGACTGGTCCAAGCTTCCTGGAAGCAGACTTTCCTGTGCCTATGAGTACTCCAAACTCTAATGATGATGTTTATTTAAGTGAACTTCAGACTTCCAAACCCATATTTTTAACTTTAAATGCAAAGGAGAAGGAACTCTTTATTGATTGTTTACTTAGTGCCACTAACAGTTATCTGAAACTAATTCGTGTTATGAGTTTTATTTTTAAGTTTATTTTCAATAGCAGGAATCCTCATTCACTGAGGTCAGGACCTCTAACAGGTGATGAATTAAAGGTAGCTTCTGAATACTTGATAAAAGAAGTTCAGGTAAGAGAATTTTCAAAGGAAATTTCTGCCTTAAGAAAAGGAAATTCTATTCTGAAGGGTAGTAATTTAAGAAATTTAAACAACAAAGGTGGTTCAATTTATTTGGAAATGGTGGCATCATGATTATTTAAACCACCTTCAACAATGCTCAAAATGGCAATTTGAGAAAAATGATTTAAAAATTGGATCTCTTGTTCTACTAAAGGAAGATAATCTTCCTCCTTGTAAATGGGTAGATTGTGTTATTCCTGGCTCAGATGGAAAAACTCGTGTTGTTAATGTTCAAACACAATCAGGATTATATCTGAGAGGAATTTCTAAAATTTGTGTTTTGCCAATGAATAATAATGAATAATTTTTATTTTTATTGTTTCTTATTCTAATATTTATTTGTGTATTACTTGTATTTTTCGTTTCAATTAATCTTATTCATATCTGCATGTGTAATTGTGTATCGATATTAATATTCAACTGTACCTTGAAATTGTATATTTCAACCGGGGGAGAATGTTTAGTAGTGTGAGTGTATATTTGCTTTGATATTTGTAAACATTTCCAAGGGCGAAATTGTCCGCCCCTAGCAACCCCTCAGAGTTCAATCTACAACCCCCGGGGGTAAAATCCCCGGATGGACGCTTGTATCTTTTTGTGTTGTTGTTGTGTAATCCTTTGTGTGTGTGAGCTCTTGCTAGCTCAAATAAATGCAATTTAACTTTAATACAGTCCGCTCTTGTGTGAATTATGAGTTATCTTTTTAACGCCCAAACAGTATTCTTTTTCAAAGTGTATTAGTGTATTTTAAGTAATTTAAAAATTCATTTTTTAAGAACATTTTTCTTCATTTATAGTAACCATTTTATCATCTGAAAAGATTTATTTTGACCATCAGTAGTGACCATTTAATATACCATCAGTAGTACCACAGACAAACTGATAAATCTTAGCTCTAACTCTCATCTCCAAATTTTAATGAAGAATGTCGGTGCTTACAGAATAGCATCAACATTCAAACTTGGAGATGAATGGATCCCTGCGAATTGAGTGGCACCTTTATTTGATTTAAAAATTTAAATTTTAAAATATTGCATTAAATATCTTTATTTTGAAATACTAATATGAAATATCTTAATAACTATTTTAAATAACTTGCAAACTTTAACTTTTATCCACTTAATTGAATCATTACAACCAATATGGTGGGTAAACCAGCTTGGTGCTGAAAGCAGTTATATTTCTCTCGGAATTTATCACTTTAGGAAATATTTATTTATCTTGCTTTTGCCTTTCTACAAATGTATATGGTCCATTTAAAAGTTAGTAAAATTGAGTTCATGCTGGTATAATATAAAGATACTTTGAAAGAATGTTAGTATTTACAAAATTTTTTTGTTCATGTTCTGATTATTTAATGTCTTTATTTGTAACAAATGAAAAATAAGATCAATAGTTTTAATTTTTTGTATTGGAACATTTTGCTATACATTTGCTTTCCTTATATTGATACTTGATAACATGTCACAATATTTTAAACACATAAGTTCAAAATTTACCATCTATTCCAGGGGTGGGGAAACTTTTTGCACTGAAAGTTCACATTAAATTTCAGCTATAGGGCAAAAGGCCGCACAAGCAGAATCTTAAAGATTATTGTTCTGTTACTATTATTATATTACAGACAATTATATATTTCAATGCAAATTCTGAATAACTGGTAAGGCTGCATAAGAAACGCAAGAAGACCACATGTGGACTTAATGCCTCGGGTTCCCCAAGTGGTTAGTTTAATACTTGTTACAGAAGTTTGTACTGTAATAACTGTAAAACTTATTTATTAACAAAAATTTCATGTGTTACAGGGTGTGGTAGAGATGCATTTCGAGAAGAGGGAGGATTAGATTTTCTTGTGGAGTTCTTGTTTTTAACAGACAATACAATATTTCTTGAGCATACCCTGAAAACATTAGCTTTTGTTATTGATGAAAATGGTAAGAGATATGCTTGTATCACTTCTGATATTTTATGATAAATTTACCAATATTTATCAAATTTTTTCCCCAAAGAAACTTAGCAATTTAAAGATGGCACATTCTTTATAAAATGCTACTTGACGCAACAAAGTATAATATTTTGTTCAAGACTTAATTTTCTTCATCTTTGTTTCCTTCCTTGGTGATCCTTTTTACAGAGGAGATGAGAAATTTCTAAAATTCTCAATAGGAAAATTTGTAATTTTGTAGTTACAAGAGATAAAATAATAGTAGAAATATTTCGTACTCTCAGTATTCTGGTTTTGATATCAGTCCTGACAAGAAATCAGTCTGTTGTTGCTTTTGCTGAATGTAAAATATTAGATGACTGAACTAAGAGATTTAATTTGTTTTGTAGTGCCCAAGCAATCATATCATAATTGAAAGAAAAAATTTAAAAGTACGTCAGCAATTTCAAACAAAAACAATATTTGCTATTAATTAAAGCAAATATTTAAAAAATATTTGCAAAAAATTATAATATTTAAAAATATGTTTGTTATATTAAAAAACTTTTTTTTTTCAATAGGAATGTGAAAATGAATAATTCCAAAATAAAATTATTTTTAATTTATGATTTTTTTAATTTTCTGCTTTTAAAATATTGTTAAATGTTTGATATTTATTTTTACAATTGCTTAGTTAATTTAATTTTTATATTTAAAAATTCTACTTCCAAAATTTTATAATCTTGTTAATGCTCAATTGTGGTACATGATTTTTTTTCATCTTCTTAATTTGTTGAAGTTATATTTATTGTTTTTTAAAGAAAGTCTCTGCAACAAAATGGATAGAATAAATGAAATAAAATGTTTGAGAATTTCATTTAAATGACTTGGAATAGAAGGAGCATGAGTATTATGTTAGAGAAGTAGAAAATAGTTTCAGATATTGAACATTAAAAAGAATATTCTTATCAATTTTAATCCAATTTATTTCAGGCTGTTACCTCAGATAGTAGTATTTATTCACATTTAAATTCAAAATAATAGTGTATTTGAATAAAATTGAATCATAGAAATTTTATTAAGCATGAAAGTTTGATTTTATTTCATTATCTTTTACACCAATTCTTAATTTCTTTTGTCCCTGAATCAATTTCACCTTCTGGTGATTTAAAGTGCTGATGAATGCATATATCAATAGGGTTGAAGGGATTGAACACTATATATGTAGCTGAACTTCTGAAGCAAACAATGTCTTCGTTAAATACTCTCAAATTATTATAACTTAAGTTATGGATGATTAACATTTGAAGAACTCTTGCTGCATAAAGAGTAACATTTTATGAACTCTACAATTTGACTAATGCTTTCCTGAATTCTTAGCCATTTCTAAAAATGTTTAATGTATGGTAACAATGCTTTTAATAATTATTCAAACAATATCAATGGAATATTTATATTAAATACCTTTCAAAATACTTCTTTATATTTTGAGGTGAAATAGTTTTTCAGTTAGAGAAATATATTATATATTCCATTTTAGACATGGATGATGAAAACTAGGATTTTAAAATTGCAAAATAACTAAAATCGACTTTTCCAATTTATGAATATTTAGTACTCAGTAACTCTTAGCCATTTCATTGTGATTCCATAGATTTTTTAAAAGTTTTGAATAATTTTTGTTCACTTCTGAGAATTTAGTTTGTATGATTTTCTTTTTTTTGACAAATTTAAAAAGCAGCTAAATTTAGAAAATTTTAATAATTTGTGCTTTTATAATTTATATAAATTTAGCTTGAAGATTACTATGCTCTTTATAACATAGAATTAATTATTATTTTCTTTTTATTAAAGTTCACAGTCAAATGTATTTGAGCAAAAAATCCGTTTTTGAAGTACTCCACACAGTTTGGAAAAAGCAGTCATTTCCTGCTGCAGTGCAAAAAAATGCCCTTGTATTGATGTCGCACATTTTGTACCACAATAGTAAGTTTTCTACTGTGTATTCAGAATATTTATTTATAAAATACAGATCTGTTAATATAGATAAAATTCAAAATCACTTTTTATGCATTCTATCATTTCATGTGTGGTGGCAAATAACAAGCAATGCTGTACATTTCCCAATCGTTTGATGATGGAAGATAACAGTTGTCTCTTTTATACACTTTTATTTGACTTGTTGCATATCTTTAAAAATGGAATTTTATAATCGATTTTTCACTATCTTTCTGATGGTCTATAGTTTTGAAATTTTGTACACTTACTAATTAATTAAATTAAATTTTTATTCATATAAGTGGCATCACCTGATAGGAAATTTGAGAAAAAATTGATCTAAGATTGAATCTGCAATTGAATCTAAGATTCCATAATATTTATAATAATCGGGTTATAATTGAACGTTAAAAAAATAATTAAAATTAAAAATTCTACTTTTTAGTATACTAATAAAAGTGTGTGTTTAAAAACTGCTTTTTCTTGATTTCTTTACTTTGCATACTGTATAAAACTTACTAAAGCTTGAATGAATTGAATTCTTAAATTAACATCTTTGGTTATCTCATGACTATGTATTTTCAATATAAGCTGGATTCTAGGAGGTCACTATTTTTATTATTCATTCTATAGAGTATTTATATGCAGAATTCAATAATTATGAATTAAAAAGAAAATTTTTCATCTCAATGAACTGGCTTAGAAATTCTCTGCATAAATTAAAAATTAAAGTGTTGTTATTTTTTCACACATGTATTCTACTCATTAATAACAGTCCAACATGAAAAGAGGGGCTAAAATCATTGTAGAGGAATAAGAAATTAAATAGCATTTTTGACAGCATTGAAAGAATTTGGCAGATTGTTCCCCCAGATATATGAAATAACTAATAAGATTGTAATTAATGCTGTTATTTATTGTTGAATTCTTCCATTTGTCATTTAATGAGCTTAGAAATAATTGTATTTAAGTAATTTTACCAACCATTTCTAAATTTTTTTTGATAAATACTGTAAATAGTTTTAAGCAGTATTATAAAATTTGTTGTAAAATTCTGTAGTGGTCATACCTTATGTATTTCACAGCATAATGCTTTGAGAATGAATAATAATAATAATAAAAAAAATTAAAATTGCAAAGTCTTTTTTTTTAAGTGCCGTATATTTCCATGTATAAGCCGAGAATTTTTGGCCAAATTTCCAAAGCTAAAGTAGGGGGTTGGTTTATATATGGATCTTGCTTATCTAGCAAAAAAAGTAGGTATTTTTCCATTATTCGTGTACGATGTAAAGTACCAAAACTTTACACGGCACCCGAAAATAATGATGGAATACATAATAATTAACTCATAAAATGTTTTAATGAAATCTTAGAAAAATTATATGAAAAAGAAAAAAAAAATATGCAAAAAGAAAAAATTTATATCAAAAGAAAAAATATGCTAATTCTAGATGTTTCTTTCGCCACTCTTGAATTTGTTTTTCATTCACGTTGAAATGCCGAGCAGCCATACTATTGTTAGAATTTTCGGCAAACCTGATCACTTGCAACTTAAAACTTGCCATATATGATTTCCTCTGTCTTTTCATCTTTCAGATAACAAATAAAATGGTATAGAAAACGACACTATCACACATCTGTGTACAAACACAGAATGACACCAAATGAATGGGAAAAATGTGCGTGCTTCATATAGGGTTATCAAAGTTAAAACTATTGTCTTTGACACCTGGCTATTGGCTGGCATCTTTAGCCCAGCTGCTTGGCAACATTTTCGCCTTCATGGCGAAATGTTTGAACATTATAGGATTTTTTTTTCCTTTTTCGGCTTATATACGGGTTTTGAATTTTGGCCAAATTTCGAAAGCTAAAGTAGGGGTGTCAGTTTATAATCGGAAATATAACAGTATCTGTTAAAATAATATGATTGATTTTTTTAACTGATCTAAAATCAGTTTAAATGAGTCTCAAAGCACTTCAATAGAATTTATGAAAATTTTTACTTAAGATTATTTTTTGCTATATTTAAATTAGTAAAGTTTTAAATTTAATTAATCTGATTTTTGATATTGATTTTAGCTAAAAAATCTTGTGTATATCATCTTTTTATTTTGTTTTATTGCTTTTAAATTTAGTTTCTTTTACTGTAAAATTTGCCTTTAATATTTTATTGCCTAAATAAATGTTAAATTAACTATCTGATAAGAATGAGTCTAATAAATTTGTCTCATTTTTGTATTGCAGCATCTATTTTATATATGTGAAAATACCCTTTCTTTGCTATCTATGAACTTCAGAAGTTTGTGGGAGAAAAATTAAAATTCAATTATTTACATTTTCATATTTTGTTGATATATATTTTTTTATATAAATTTATGTTTTGCCTTTTAATATCGAGTGCATTGATATAGGTTTTCCAGATTGTTTTTCTTTCATTTTTATTTTACATTCTATGGCATATTGCTTTGAAAAATTTTGTAGTCCATAAACTTTCTGCTCTGCTCATAATTTAAATAAGCTGATCTTGTAATTTCATTAGGTACTGCTCAAAATTTGGTGTTTGAAACTGGACTTCTTCAAGACTTGTTAAATATGTATGAGTAAGTATATGCTTCTGTATATAGGAAATTTTTTATGTTTAAAATAAATCAAAATATATAATGTATTTTAGCTGATTCTTGTAGATTTGTAACATTTTGCCTATTTAATTCTCTAATAACAAAATGGAAAGATTATAATATAAAAATATCCAAAAATTTGTTTTAATTTGTCCAACTTTATGGGACTTGTTTAATTAATTTTTTTTAACTATAGCAGGTTGTCAGTATTCCAGCACTGGCACCAATTTGGCACCTCTTGTAGTCGGGTATTTTCAGAAGGGTGAATGGAAAGTGTGAAAGGGAAAATAAGTCACTGCATGTAGATGTCAGTGACCTTGGCACAACATAAACAATAGGCTGCTTCTCAGATTTTGTATTATATTTTGTAATATTTATTACGTACAGTATAATTTTCTTAATAATTTTGTGAATTTTTTAAATGTTTTCTTTAATAAACCTAGGTTTTGCTATTAACTTTAAGGGAATATAGTTTATACAACATATCTAAATAATAGAACGTATCTAACTAATAGAACGTATCTAACTAATAGATAGAACGTATCTAAATTGCACAAAATACAAAAATGTATGCTCCTGATTCAATTGTTGTAGCACTAGGGATGGCAGTTGCTATGTCCTGAAACAATAAAATCCAAGTATGGTAAATAAAGAATGGAAAAAAGAGATAAATTTAAGAAAAATGTTTTATAGAAAAAATGGCAGAAAATGCTCAAAATTGCAGATTTTAAAATTGACACAAGTTTCACATTCTCAGTATAGTGATTGAAATTTAATGATGAAAACTCTGGGCATTTCTGTGATGGTGGCTGATATTATAGAAATTCTGCCAGCAAGATCCTCATCAGAATCAATGGGATTATCATCATAATTGAGACTCCTTCGACCTCACAGGTAAAAGTCAAAGCACGAGAAATTGGATACCTATTCTGTCCACCAGACGGAACTGCCCTCAACTAGGAAATGCATTGTAGATTTCACCAATTGAGTTACAGTCATGCATTTTATGGTGGTTTCTACGTATCTAGGTATTTTATCAACCTTTAAAGTTTGTACCAAGAGTTTTGATTTATACCATCTTCTCTTAAATGTATTTATTTCAATTTCAGGCAGTATGCTCAAGGTCTTATGATTAATAGCTCTTGTATGACTTCAAATTTAGACAATTCTGTTCTTAATTTCTGGATGAGTACAAATTCTACATTGTGCTTTGCTGTTAACAATCCTCAGAATGGTGGGTATTTAAAGCATATTAGTATATTTAAAAGCATGTTGACTTTAATTTGTAGAGTTATAAACTTTATAAAAATGCTTATCCTGATATTTGTTGTAATGAAGAATATATATCTTTGCTATGGGCATATTTTGCCATGAAAGTTAAGAAAGTTATCAATTCATTGCTCGCATTAGCACTCTGTATGCTAATCTCATCTAATAATAAAGGAGAATGTGTGTATGTGTGTGTTGGCGCTCTACAGGACAGACCACTAGACCTAGAGCAACAAATGGCATAAACGTGCTTTGGGGGGGTGGGAATGTGCACCTCGGAGCCATTTTTTTTTGAAATTTTAGTTAGAATTCGAATTAATTAAAAGTTAAGCTAAATTTTGGCGTTTTTCCTTAATAACTTCCGAAAATATTACAGCACAAAAATTATTTTTACACCATCTAAAAATTTAAAAAATGTCTTCTCAGTGATATCAATTAAGTTGTCCGATTTTTTCTAATTTAAAAAAATATTTTTTGGCATAATTTACAGCAATACTTTTCATTGTTGCAACACATTTCAAACCGTTTTCATTATTTAAACAAATATTTCATTGCGTGTTCTTGCATTGTTGAAAGCTAAGAAAATATCTTACTGGATATTTTTCTTCTTTTATTTGATCAATTTTTCTGTGAAATCTGTAAAGGAAGTCCTCAAGATAGTAAGTATATAATGAAATAATCCAGTAAACTGAAAGATTATCATTGCTATGTTGTAATTCTTTTTATCAGCGTGTTTTAACCCTTTACGGTTCACTGCATGTTTCGTTTTGAAAATTACAAAATTTATTTCAAAAATGAGTGTTAGACATGTAGCTGATCATAAATATATATATAAAAAATTGTCATTTCTTTATTTTCAAAAAATTTGTGGTTTCACAGTGAAACCAATGAACGGTAATGGGCTATTTTTCCTCCAAATAAGTTATCATCGAAATGCAATTTAAATTATGTATTTAATTTATAAGTATACATGAGTATTCATGACATTCATAAAATTCAATATTACTTTCGAAGTTTCAATTTGAAAAAATATCCATTTGTGCAAGAACCTTCATCATTTTGTTTCTCTTAGAGATTGAAAGCAATTTTGCTCTTGCATTGCAGATATCTTTGTGAATACTAATGGTATTGAACTGGAATTTTTATATAAGTTGACCTATATATCCAGATCTTAAGTTATGAAAGAAAAATTATGCTACATTTCGCCCATGCACCGCAGTAAAAGAATGCTCAGTCCGTGGTTTCACTGCGAAACCAGTGAACGTTAAAGGGTTAAGCCAATTAGCATGCTGCTGGATGTAAAAAGTTCCACGCCAATTTAATGTAGAAATCAAATGCTTATTTTATTTTAATGTAGGCAAGGAACAGAACAAGTGCCAGGCTATGAAAAGAACGCAGGTTAAATGTCTATAGAAATTTGAAGTTTAAAACTATTTTGTTAAGGGAACCATAAATATAAAATTATGCATAAGAGATTCAGCTGAAATTTTATTTCCGGTGATCAAGCTGGTTGCTGAGGGCGGCTAGTTTTTAATGTGAAAAAAGGCTGCATTTTAATTACATTATTGATTTATCTTTTAAAAATTTTCTGGGCACTTACTTCTATTTTTATTGTTTATTAACTAATATGTTGGCTATTGCAGTACCATTTACAAAGTTTTTTTGCTAAACATTTGTTTGAAGCTATATAATTTTTTGAGTGACATTCTTAAAATGAATAAGGTTGCTGTTTTGCCTGAAAATAATGAAATTTTAAATTACTTTCCTTAAAATATTTAATGCTTTTATTTCACTTTTTACAGAGAAAAATCAAGATATTTGTAAAAATATTTTTCCTGTGTCTTTGAGAATTTTGGAATTTTCATCAAATTCTGCAGTCATGGGTTCAGTTGCTTCATTTCTTACCTTGACTATTTCAGATAATGGTAAATATTATTGGTAGTGTATAAAAAGCATAAAAAAGGAATTATTTCAGTTTCTGTAAAAAATATTTTTTTCGCAATTTAAAAATTAAACATTTGCAAAAATATGTAATTTTATTAGCAAAAAGTGATGAATCACTATAATTATATGAATTTTGCATTGATGTGTATTTGCAATAAATATTTATTTTTGAAATTCAAATAAAAAATAACACTAAATTTTTGTATTAAATTTCTAAGTTGTTTCTTTAAGTTGCTTTGTATTTTGAATAAAGTTAACCCAAATTTTTAGTCGGAAAACTATGAGGATATTTAAATTGTTTTTTTAACTGCTTAGATTTAGTATCAGAAATAGATTTTCCTGTCATTTGAATGAGTTATTGAATGAATTACTGTCGTTTTAAACATATTATTGTATGTTCTTGTATTACGAAACCCTCCACGCTTTTGCACATGTGCCAGACTGAGTTATTTTCACCAAAATAAAATAAAAGTGAAAAATGGAGAGGGAGATGTTTACATTTTACTTAGTATCACCTACTAAAGAACTCTGGAAGTGCGCTCATTTTACTCATTGCTTGTCGCCCCTTTCTGGAGTAAACTCATCCAAAAGTGCTAGCTTGGGATATTGAAATGATCAGTACTGTCAGTTTGATTTTGTATTAATAATAAAGATTTTATTGAATGTACACATTTTTTTTAGGCACATTGTCATACAAGGCATTATTTCAATTTGTAGGAATCTTTTTATTGAAGCAAAACAAAATGAAAATTGAATCACTTTGACATAGTATTTTTTTTCACAAAGAAAGTTTTCTTTGAAATGTTGTATAGCCCTTGTGTTGCTTCAAAACAGGATATAATTGTGACTAAACTGAACTAAACAAACTTTGAAATGTTGTAAGGTAATATTTTTTCCCAGTTTCTGTAAATTTTTTCCATAAGCTTAGTTTCATTATTGTAGGCTTGCTTTTATTTATTTAGATAGAAATTTAGGCAAAGTAAGAAATTTATTCCTTCCATTTCATATCAATATAAATTATAATCATTCTTCAGATTCATTTAGGTGAATGTTGGAATTTATAACTGGGAAAAATTTAGTTAGTTGAACAGTAATTGTTCTGTGAAAACGTAAAGGGCTTTCAACCAATAAAAATTAATGTTCAATAATCGTGAATATTTTTTTCCAGCACAAATAAATTCATTCCTTAAGATTCAAAACAAAATTATTGACTAATTTATTTCAAAATATGTTATTGTAATCATGACTCAAATTGTTAAGTAATCCTAACACTATCCAGGAGAGTGCTAATGCAGACTAATTTGCTAAATTTTGTAATATATTTTAATTTGAACAGGTTTCACTATCGTGTATTCATTCTAGTATATTTGGCATTGAATGTTTTTATTGTCTATTGTAAAAGATCTTTATATGATTATTATTTTAAAATAATATTGCTATAGAAAATAGTAGTGTTAGATTATAAATTGAGTATCTATTTGAAAGATTTATTAATATTTTTAGATAATATTTTAAAGAAACTATTTAAATTTGTTTCATTATATATTTTTTCCCGAAATATCACGAATATTGATCTTATCGACTGGAGACATCACATGATGTCTTTTGATAACCTTGAGTTATTGACCGGGAACGTCATATGATGTCTTTCGATAACCGAACCTAATTGACTGAGTATTATACATTTTAATTGTTGTTGTCGTTCATTTATCATTTGTTTTCATTATATTGTTAAAATAATTGTGTTTTTAAATTGTTTATGAAATGGTGTACTTATGCACTTTTTACCACAATTCTAACGGTAACAAAACTTACTAACGGTAACAAACTTACCACAAACTATTCAGAAACTCTCAGTTTGTGGAAAGACGTCGTAAGTTCAAGTTGCCTATATTCTATTATATGCAGATTCTTTCTTATTCACTTTTAGGACAAATCACTGCCACATGCATCAATTTTAAAAAAAAAAAGAAAGTTCAACAATGTGTTAAATTATACTCTTATCAAGCAATTACTTTTTAGAAAGTAAAAGCTGCTTTAAATAGAATATTTTTAAAAATAAGGTTTTATTTGATGTTTCTTTTTCATGATTTCTATAACTTTATGTAACAGAATAATACATTTTTAATTATTATCATTATGCAATGTTACAATTTTAAGAACTCATAAGTATTTGGAACTGATATATTGCATATTTGTACATATAGCAAAATGTCAAGATTATTTTGCTTCATGTGATGGCCTTCTTGTCTTAAAACGGTGCTTCCAAAAGTATTTTGATACATTGTTGATGGATATGAAAATATGCAATGGAATAACTGGAAAAGAAACTTATCAAGCAATCAATAATATTGTTGGAATTATAAGTCCAGCATGTTTGGATCATGGTACAGTATTGAAATATAACAAAGCTAATATTGTTTAAAACTTAAAGAAAATGTACTGCAATAATAATGCCAATTGTAAAAGCAAGTTTTTGTAATGTTAACAGCTTTCTTCAATTTAATAATGTGTATACTATAATATCAAATTAATGAAAGTTGCAGGAGCAATAAGTCTAGAGTGTGGGAAATCATGTTATGCATTTAATTTTGAAGAACATTTTTGCTCCTCTGCAGTCCAGAAAGCATATTACTATATTGAAAATAACAACACAAAAAGATTGTTAATTAAAAAATACATGCCCCTGTGAAACAGGACCATATTATACAGTAGGGAAGGCTGAAAAAATATGAAATTTGATTATACTCGCAGTGCAAATGTTGTCACTTGGTGCCTGTTGTTCACTGACTTTCTTTTAGATTTTTTGGTCAAAGCTTTGAGGTGCTGCAAGCAGCTAGAAATTTTGACTTCAAGAAGGTTGGCAGCAAGTGATGCACAGAATCAAAAACCTTTAATAAACTAGTCTAATAGGTGCAAACATTTCAAATATATAATGCATGTACTAACAGATGTTGTTTAGGTAAAAGGGAAGCTTTTCAAGACTATTTTATTGCTTATAAGAGATTTTGGCCTTATTGATGAAATGTTTGGTAGCAGCTATCAAACAAAATTTTTCTTTATGCGTCTTTTTTGAACTAGCCAAAATGTTTATACAGACCTTCTAAATTGGTCTAATATAACCCTGAATGCTCTTAGAGGAAATGACTACAACATCTGAATTGCATGTAAAAATTGGGGAATGTGCAGATATAATTTCAGAAAACAGTTTCTTTAAATATAATGGCAGTTGAATCAGGTTAGAATAAAATGTGAGTTTCAGTATTCTTAAGAATTATTCAAAAGCATTGTTTGCAATAACAGTATTCCATTGAAAGATTTTATGAAACTGGTAAAATAATGGAAAATTGCATATTTTATCTAGTTCCAAAAAGCTGTCCAAGAGTCTCGGTATTGCATGTAATGGCTGCTGTGGTCCATTATCATCAACAAGGCGTACATTTCTTGTTAGCAACAAAATAGTCTTGAAAATCTTACCTTTTGACTCATGCAAAGACTATTAACTCATTCACCATATATTTGAAGTATTTTTAAGTTTTTTGTTTTTTATTCCATTCATCACTTGTTGCAAATACCGCCCCCCCCCCCCAAAGGCTACATTTCTAGTTGTTTGCAGCGCCTCAAAGTTTTGATCAAAAAAATTTTTGAAAAATTTAGTGAACTATTGCTATCAATTGGCAACTTTTGTGCAAAAAGCCAAATCAAATAAACAAGTGTTTTTTTCTGCCCACTCTTTTATACAAGGTGTCTCCCAAAAATAAGTGCCTATTTTTGTGGAATTGGACAATTAAAAAAAAACTCAAGTTTCTTTATGTTTTGTTCTTGCATGTTTAAATTGTGCTAAATTTTATTTTTGTATTTGAAAGATGTTCCATCATTTTTATTTTATGTTCCAGAATTAATTTAATTATGCTCCAGATTGTATATTTGTATTTGGTTATGATAACAAAAAGGATATATTTATTTTAAAAAAAGAAATTTATAAAGCATAGAACAAAACTTTATTGAAAACGTTCAACATGTGCTCCATCCATATCCCAGCAATTTTCTAATTTATCCGTAGCATTGCAGAACATGTTCTGAAGCATTTCAGAGATTATCTCCTGAAGAATTAACTGAAATTACTCTTTGAGTTCGGCTAAACTAGTAATTTTTTGGTAATAGATCTTTGTTTGTATGAAACCTCCCTGAAAAAGATATTGAAATGGTACAATCTGGGGAGAGCAATGTCCAAGGTCGAGGTCAACATACAACAACAATCTGTTCTGTAATCATTATTTGAGAATTCCGAAAAAGAATAAAAAACAAAATAAAAATTTTGATTTCAGAATACCCTATTACATAGAAATAAAATTTAGTGCACTTTTGGCACTTTTTTAACATGATAAACATTAAGGGTCATTCCATGTCAAGTGATCCAGAAAAAAAAAAAAAATTGGTTGCTTGACCATTTTATAATCAAATGATTTTTTGTATGTTGATTCCTACATAATTAGAGAGTCCAAAAAGACTAATTTTAATTTTTTATCTTTTTCTGAATTCTGATGGCAGCCATTTTTGTTTTACAAAATATGCTGATTTTTGCATTTGTAGGGGTTTGCGTTAACTTTTATTACTCGTAACTGGTGAAACCGAGGTTGATAAAACAAAAACCAGTTTATTCAGGAAGATACAGCCTTTATTATCTCCAGTACACATTTAAGGAAGATTTTATCCCAAATAACAAAATCAGGTTAAAAGTTTGACTTTAAAAATGACAAATTTTCAATTTTTGAAGGCATATAATTCCCAAAGGAAATCTATTCTCCATATTATTTTTATGGGGATGTGTAGCTACCTTAATGTACTATATTTCCAAAAAATTTCAACCCTTAGATTTGCTTCTTTTAAGAGTTACGGGCTTTCAAAATCCGAAAATTTCAAAAAAATCCAAATTTTGACACCTTATATCTTTGTTGGGCCAAAGTTTAAAAATCTGAAATTTTTACAGATAAATCCTCTATAGTGTATTATTCTGCTGTAAAAATTTCATGTGTGATATTTATCTACAAGTCAAGTCATAGGACTCTCAAAATCCCATAAAAAACGTATTTTTCCCGAAAATGACGAAGCATTAATTTGAATAAATATTATTTTTATCATCAATAAATTATAATATGACCTCAAGTAATATTTGTAATTAAAATCACAATTCAAATTAATTCTTATGGCATTTATATTTTCAATTAATGCGCCAATTGGTGCATTAATTTAACTTTGTATTTATTCTGTTAAGTTATAACATTAAATTAGTCATGTTTCTATTTATAAGATAATCTCTTAAAATGCTGTAGGCCTAATATATTTATTTAAAAAAATGTGTGGATGTTCAGACCTGTTCACAAACTTTTGTGATAGATAGACTTCAACAAACCAAAGCAAGTCTCCAGCGACCATACACTAACCAAATATTGACACCAGCAGAAATGTTTGAATTTTGTCACGAACATTTAAAACTAATCACCTTCACTTACATAAAAGATGAAGAAATCATTCAACATCATAAAAATAAACTTCTTGACCGATTTGAAAACTCTGTGGCAATTACTGGTACAAGGAGTTTCCATTGTTTTGTTCCTAGGTCAGAGAGTAACCTGAAGTGCTTCATTACTTCACAAGCTACGGAATATGAAATTCATTCCACTACAAAAGCTGTACAAATAACACTTCACACAAGAGATTCTATTGCATGTATATGTGATGGTCAATGGTGGCTGGCAGAGGTGAATGATAGTGATATAAATAAAGATGTGCTTGTAACATTTTATCATCCCTGCCGGTCCAAGGACAGCTTTTAAGAAAAAGGAGAAAGACCAGACTTGGGTGCCTATGAACAATGTTTTAAGGAAACTAATTGCCTTAGAACTACAACAACTACTCGAAGGACACATAACATTTCCCCAAAACTAAGTGAAGAAATATCAAAACTTCTTAATGAATACAAATCAATGTAGAATGATAAACCTGACTCATGTGTGTAGTATATCCATACTTTTGTGCTGTGTTAGTTGTAAATAATATATCCATACTTTTATTTGAAGTTTTAAAGTGTTTTAGCAATAGTAACCATAGTAAAAACTGTGTTATAAAATAAGTGAATAGAGAAGCCTCAATTATACTGTGGAACCTAAAGTGACCATGAAACATATTCAAATTTTTCAACTTCATTATACATTTAAAGTGTGCATAAGCTACTTCATGTAAAAAAGGTAAGTTTATATGTAATAGGTAATAGTAGTTATATCATATTATAATTTATTAATGATAAAAATAGTACTTAGTCAAATTTATGATCCGTCATTTTCGGCAAAAAATACGTTTTTTATGGGAGTTTTAAAGTCCTCCAACTTGACTTGTAGATAAATATCAAACATGAAATTTTTACAGCAATATAATACACTATAGAGGGTTTATCTGTAAAAATTTCAGATTTTTAAACTTTGCCCCAACAAAGATATAAGGTGTCAAAATTTGGATTTTTTTGAAATTTTCGGATTTTGAAAGCCCATAGCTCTTAAAAGAAGCAAATCTCAGGGTTGAAATTTTTTGTAAATACAGTACATTAAGGTAGCTACACATCCCCACAAAAGTAATATGGAGAATAGATTCCTTTTAGGAATTATATGCCTTAAAAAATTGAAAATTTGTCATTTTTAAAGTCAAACTTTTAAGCTGATTTTTGCTATTCGGGATACAATTTCCCTTAAATGTGTACTGGAGATAATAAAGGCTGTATCTTCCTGAATAAACTGGTTTTTGTTTCATTAACCTCAGGTTCACTAGTTCCGAGCAGTATAAGTTAACGCAAACCCCTACAAACGCAAAAATCGGCATGTTTTGTAAAACAAAAATGGCTGCCATCGGAATTCAGAAAAAGATAAAAAATTAAAATTAGTCCTTTTGGACTCTATAATTATGTAGGAATCAACATACAAAAAATCATTTGATTATAAAATGGTCAAGCAACCAGCTCTGGATCACTTGACATGGAATGACCCTTAATAGAGTTTTTTTAAAGAGTGTCCTATTTCACAAAAATAGATACTTACTTTTGGGATACACTGTATACTACAAATAGGAATTTCTATGGCAACATGTCATCTAGAATATACATATTTTATTACTGCAAGAAGCTATTGTGTGTTAATTTTTTTTTGCTTTTAATAAAATTTTATATTTTATTTTCTTTGATCTATTACTCTGTCTCATATATTTTATAAGTAATAAAAATTATATAATGTATATAGAGAAAATATCTTAAATATGAAGATTGACTATCAAATTGAGTTGGGTTTTAAGGCATTTTGCTTAAAAAAATAATGAATCATTATTAAAGAAGATTAGAATATGTTATATTAAGGATTTTATTAATTTAAAATGTTATAGAGTGTTGGGTTATTACTGAATTAAAACTACATACCAAAACATTTGCTGAGGCCTGTAAAATAAACTTAAAGTGTGACGATTCCTTTTTTAGTGCTCAAAAGCATTTTATAAATATGATTTATTATGATTTTTTTAATGCATTTTATGATATGATAAGTAAAATAAGAACAAAGCATTAAAGAACGAGAAAAGAGTTTTGTCATTATTTTTTAGTATAAATTTTCATTGAATGCTGTTTGTCAACTATTTTTGTTGTAACAAATAATTTGATCATATTTTGTATTTGTTTTTTATAGGAAAATCTCATTAATATTTCATTCATTTTAAATGCATTTTTATTCATTGCTACTATCGAATTTAATATTTTATTATTAATTGGGTGCATGTTTTACTTGTAGAGAAAAATGCAGCTATTTGTGGTGATTTGGGTATTTTGTCCATTATGATCAAATTGCTTCTTATGGAAACATTTGACTGCCAGTTGAAGACTAAAATTGTATTATCCCTTGGACATTGTATTGCTGCTTGTTGTATGTACTTTTCCTGCATTTGATAGTTTGTATTTCCATTATTTTTCGTTTGTGTTACCTTATTATTTTGTAGTTGCCTCTTGTGTCTACTATTTAATTTCCTTGCTGCTTAATTCTTCTTTGAAAATATTTATTCATTTAAACAATGAACATTCTTTTGTAGTTGAGTTTAGCACTATTTTATAGGACAAAATAATTGTTTTTATTATTACCTTATTAATAAGGGTTACTAGGAATATTTTTTTGTAGTTGCCTCTTGATTACTATTTAATTCTCCTGCTGCTGAATTCTTCTTTGAAAATATTTAAAAGAATTTTTATTTAAATTTATTCATTTGAACATTGAGCTTTCATTTGTAGTTGAGTTTAGCACTATTTTATAGGACAAAATAATTATTTTTAAAAGACTTTTAGTGTAGCATAAAATGTAGGAAATCTTTATTTTCATATTACAAAGAATCCTTTTTTTTTTCTGCAGTGAAGGATAGTGTCATGTTAAAGTTACATGTTATGTTAATTTTTGCCCTTGTATAATTTTGCTAGTGTATTAGTTTGTAAAATTCTGTACATTTTTCTGATTATGATTTTTAAAAAATCTAAATTTTCAGGTTATATCTTGTTAGATTTAAGCTTTCATTTTTACATTCAAATGTATTAAAGTAGTTTGATGCTTTCTTAAAAGAGAAATTATAAAACAA
>BGPR01024694.1:0-22980 GCA_013235015.1 Araneus ventricosus | reverse complement strand
TGACTCGTGTTTTTGTTTTTCTTTAAATATAATGTTCTGATTGCTTGAGATATAATTTCGCTAAAAATTCACCATTTCTTCTTCTTCAACTTCTTGTCGTTAAAAAATCGTAAGATCTTCTAAAGTTCTTGAATTTTTCTTTTCAGCTTTATGATGATTAATTTTTTTCCCCAAGTCTGCAAAATATCCTACAGTAGACAGCTTTCTACCAAAGGAATGAAAATATCCTTGTACTTTTCCTGAGTTTTACCGAAACTTTCCAGGCCTCGAAGCTTTCCTTCTAGTTCGTCCCATAGTCTCGGTAGATCTACTTTACTTCTTCCCGTCGTAGCATATTTCTTAATTAAATTCAATAGATCTCTGACATAAATCTGCACAAGTAGATCCTATCGTTCAAAACGCACTATGAGTTGTTCAGTAGCTTTACTTTTGTTATCTGTAGTAGCCGGAAAACTTAGAACTAAATGTTCACCTTTGGATCCGGGTTGCATTGACTGCAATAAATATTGCATTTTATCCTCATCAGCAATTCTCTGGTCGTCGTGTATCTTTGTAAACTGATTCTAAAATGTCAGGTAATCTTTTATTTCTCCATTAATTCTTTTCAATTCGATTTCAGGTAATTTAAACTTTCTGGTTCTTTTACCATTTGGGAGAGCAAATTACTTAAATTCCAAGAATCTGTCTCTATAAATTTCAGATTCTTCTAGATCATCACTAAACCACCATATTCACTTTGACAAAATTTATCAGAAATAGCATTCTGACAAAATTTCAAGTCTTTGAAATTTGTCACACAATTATATACGTAAAATCGAAACTGAGAGAAAAACAATCCTCAATCATTTTTTTGAGTTTTTAATGCACTGAATTCCTCTCAGAAATTCGTTTCGGGATACCGAACTCACTATTGAATCAGTTTCGGTTTCAAAGATCAAATTCAAAATTTATTTCAGTTCTTGTTCTTTTTTCCGGATATAGAATCCACAATCCGATCAATTGCGTTTTTCTAACCTGAAATTCAAAATTCAGCTCAATTCGATTCAAATTTCATAACTCAGTTCGTTTCGGTTTCAAAGTTCATAATCGGAAGCTCGTCCACGGACGCCATGTAGTATGTTAACGTGTAAAAGCCACACTCAGCAGATTCAGTGACGAGTCTGTGGTAAATGAATGATCGAGAAAATTACAACATTAGCATCTTTATTAGATGTACGACAAAACACAAATAGGACGAAAAACCACCCAACACGAAGATGTTACAGTCAGTATCGGAACAGAGTTCTACATCGAAAACATGGTCACTTCACTTCATCACAATACGTTATATTCATAGTTACTTCACTTCGCTGCACTAATATGCAACAATAATGACGAATTGGCATTTTCCTTCGTGCTTCAAAAATACTCATGCCGAATCAAGTTTGTCTTCTCGACACGTGGCGAAAAACATGACGCCACAGAATCACGATTCTAGGGGTAAAAAGATCCTACTAGCAACAGAAATCCATATGATTGTTACAGATATAATTTTCTGCAATTTGTCAAAAGTCGCTTCGCATTCAAAATTTCACGAAAATAAAAAAAATTCTTGTATTTTATTCCTCTTACCATGAAGCAACAGGGACAATGGACCGACATTTGCTGTTAGTACGAAAATGACATCTCACTGCATTGAACTACAGATGCCTTTTTTGATCACTTTAAATTAAGGAGAACAGTTAGGAAGGAGCTAATCTAGCTTCTCAAAGAGCTCCACTGTACGCACTTACGCCCTTGCCTTTCCCCACTGCTGAAATGAGCTAAAACAGCTCATTGGCAGATATGTCTCGCCATGTTGGATTCAGTACCCGTTAAGAATGGAGGTAGCCTCTCTTCGAGGGGAATACTCGGTACTCCGTGAATCATCAAAACTTACTTCAATACAATTCTTTAATACATTATGATTTTATATCTCTACTAATAATAAAAGAGAAAGTGTGTGGTTGTGTGTATATGTGTGTGTGTCCGTATGCTGGTACTCTACAGGGCAGACCTATAGACCAAGAGCTGCGAAATTTGACACAAACATACTTTGGAGGTGGGAATATGCACCTCGGAGCCATTTTTCTAAAATTTTAATTAGAATTTTAATTGATTAAAAATTAACCGAAAGTTTGGCGTTTTTCCTTAATAACTTCCGAAAATATAACAGGAGAAAATTCATTTTTACAACATCCGAGAGAGCAAACAATTACCTTTCCACTGATATAAATTAAGCTGCCTTAAAATGTTTTTCGAATTTTAATAAATTTTTAAAATCATTTTTTGCATAATTTACAACAATACTTTTCATTGTTGCAACGCAAGTAAAAACTTTTTCATTGTTTAAACAAATATTTAATTGCATATTTATCTACCATTGTTGAAATCTGCGATAATATCATAATATATTTTGCTTCCATATTTTATTTCTTCTAAATTTGTCTGAAATCTGTAACCCAAGCTCTCCGAGATATTGCCTTGCTTATATTAAGAAATATATAAAATAATCTTAATAATTATTATTGCTATGTTTTCATTATTTCCTTAGCATATTTTAACACAGATAACATGCCATTGGCCAAAAAATTGTTAATGTTGAAATCAAATGTATATTTTGCAAAAGCCATAAAAGCAAAAATATTGCCGACAACATTGAATTAAAGGTTACATGACATGGTTAGTTATTTGACTACATTAGTAACATTTATGCAGACAATGAACTGAAGAAGTCCAAGGTCATTAATAAAACATGGGTTAAATATCTACCACAACCTGAAGTTTAAAATTATGTAGTCAAGAGAACCATGAATATAAAATGATGCAAGATTTAATTGAAATCATATTCCCGCCGAACAAGGTGGTCGCCAAGGTGGCTTGTTAAAAATAAGATACTTCAATTTTGCTATGTAACTATATTTACAATGCCACATTTTCCTCCAACAATAGCAAGGTCCGGATGTTAAGAACCCATATTTCAAGCACTCTTTTAATCCACGGTTCCATCGCCATCCGATTCTTTAAAATGCCTATTAAAGGTCTAACCAAACGACTCGGAGTATAAAATCGTGGATAATGGTAGTGAAAAGCATTTGTACCGAGAGAAGGACTATTTGCTAATTCTTTCCATCATAATGTAGATGAAAATATTTTTTTAAATTTTACCCTATAAAAGTCTGAAACATTTTTATTTAATAAATTCTTGTTTCCTACTAATTAGAAGCCTACTAGAGGCGGTAGACGAATATTAAGAGACCTTAAGACGGTAACGGATTTTCGCTTACGGCGTGCCACGAGATGCAAAGTAACTGCGGACCTCAATATCGAAATGAGATATATTCTTTTGATAAGTACACAAATTTGAAAATTCGAACCTTTAAGGAGTTTAAAATGATTTGGGGACCAATTTATGCTGAATAATTAAGTTTAAAACTATTGAAATTAATGGCACAATTTAGTTGACTAAATTTTAAGAAGTTACGTTGTGTGCTGTGAAATTTGGAAAGAGTGTTGTTTTTCCTTGACCATGTACGTTTTTCTTTTAAATTATTATTGTATAAAATTCTTTGTATTTGTAATCATGCTTCATGAGCAAAATGTATTAGTATAGATAAATGTATTACTTTTATAAAACACAGTATTCAGAGGCTAGTTTTGAGATTATATTTATTTAAATAGAACCATACTATTTCCTTCCAAGAACAAAAAATAAAAGGCGAAAACTGTACAGAGATGATACAGTACAGATCCTCTTTACTTTTGAAGCTATATAACACAGGAACTAAATATATCTTATCTAGTTACAGTCATGCACATGAAGAGATGAAAACGCTTGAGGCATTTCGAGCAAAAGCTATAGGGAAAAATGCAAAATTGAAAACGGTTTGTTCACTCATTAGGAAACAAGGCTCCCAAGAGAGAAAATTTCACAACGGACTAACATAAAAATGTATAAAAAATAATGCAGTGAAGAGTTGACTTCGCTTATAAGAAAAGAAAAGGATAATATTTATTTAGCAAAGATTTAGCCATTTTTTCCCATATGCGATTTTCTTCTCAGAATTTCAGTTCTTGGCTATATATATATATATATATATATTCTTCTGGGAATGAAAGTAGTGGTTGACGTCAAAGAGCTGAAATTTTGTTTAATTGTTCTTTATATAATCTTTCTGTAAGGGATTTAATCTCTTCACACGTTATTATTTTGTGATTTCAGATATTCTTCCTCTATTAAATAAACATCACTACATTCTTCCTTCATATGAGTTATAGATAACTTCTCTATCTAAATGTGAGACGACCCCTTTTCTATTTAGAAAACAAAATGTTGAATATATTCCGATATATTCATGGCATATTAACAAAAATTTATTTCGTGGGGTATTTTTCATGAGAAATCTATTTATGGCATCCGGAGTGGTTGTTGCTTTTAAAAATTGTGAAGTTGGAGCAATTTTAAATATTTAGATGAACACTTACGAAATTGTAATCTATAAAATATTTTAGTATACGTTATTTTTTGAAGATCGGTACCTTTTTATTAATGCCCAATGAACGTTCGCAGAATAATGATGGGTGGATCTATTTTTTACGCGACTGTTCCTTCAAATAGATTAAAGTATGTTGCGATGCCAAATTTACTTGTTCAAAAGTAAAATGAAGGATAATAACTATGTGTGCCTTTTCGAACCAGTCATTGGAGGATTTGAATATTGCAATTTTTTGTCCATTTATTGGGATCATCAAACTAAAAGATAAAACAGATTCGGAGTAATCGTAGAACATTTCTACCAGTGACGGCTAGTTTGGTTATAAACTTCCGTTTTGAGTAACACGGGGGTTAATTTGGTAACCTTGTAATTTTGAACTGCGGTCGGTGAAGAGAAGATGACACCTGAGCTGGCTACCACCCATCTCAACCTTTCCGGACCACACAAGCGGAAAATGTTTGATCCGCAACATATTCCAGGTTCAACAGCCGACATAGGCGGCGGATCTTCACACTCCACCTTTGCGGCATCCACAATATATAGTTGGTAAACCTACTGGTGTTCTAAAATATCCATTCTACAGTTTGTACCACATTACCACCTTCACAGTTTGTGTAGCGTTATATTCTTCAAATTTTTCGAAATCAATTTGGTTAAACGAACTGGATGATGAACATCTTTTTTGTTCTGCGAGGAAAGATCATATTCATTTAAGACCAAATTTTGTACCAATTATCTCGTATAAGAATTTACACATATCAATGAAAATCTCACCTATAATAGTTTGATAAATTAGACGAATATGTCTGTGTTTGCCAGGACCTAATTGGTACCGAACGTGCTTTTAATTTAATGACCAACAGAGACGGACATGAGATAAAACAAAAATGTAAGAGCTTTTAATTTAATACTGCTTAAAAACCCAAGAAATAATTTTTGGTTTTTTATTGAATGAAAATCTATCAAATCATCCAAAAAATGAATTGTTGCTAAAGTCAATTAATTCTTTAGAGATATCTGAAAAAACCTTTTTTAAAAAGGGTAAATGATGTGCCAAGGTATTAAACATTCTTCGGTAGGATTATATGTGTTTTATTAATAACTAATCTTCATTTCCGCTTTATTTAGTTTTACTCAATGCATATATCCAACAAAATATACTATTACTGCTATAATAATTTTTTATTAATTTCGAAAATATGGTGAAATTTCTCACAATTATTTCTCTTTAATTGTGTCCTGATTTTAAATTTTTTTAAAACATTTTCATCCTAGGAAATGATATAAGTTTAAAATAAGTAAAATTATAATAATGAGTTATGATTTTTGACAGTAATATTGAAAGATATATTAATATCTTAAAAATTATTTTTATAACCAAGCCATATCACTTTAAAATAAACATACCAAAATTCGGGAAAATAAAAATCTTAAAGGAATAGTGCATGTTTTGTCAGATTATTCTACAGGAAAAGCATCTTAAATTGCTACTGCTATTACACACAAACAAACAAAACGAAACTTCATTTAAAAATATATAAAACCGAAAATAAAATTTTAAAATATCACAAATTTGTGATTGATTTAAATCTCATTTGATAAATTTTTCGAAAAACATTTTAAACATGCACTTCTTATCTGGAGGATTGTTGAATAATATTTACTTAGCAGAAGTCATCGATTTATTCCTAATGCGCTCGTCATAATTCTCTAATATAATAACTCGGATGGAAATAAAATATCAGGAATATACAGCAATAAACTTTCGATTTATCCATATCAAAGATGCAATATGGCGTAATTAGATAGGCTTTCGTTGGAAATGGGTGAAACGAAGTATTAATTCAAATTTAAACAAACAAGGGCTCTGCTATCGTTCATCACGTGTAAACGTGAATTCTTTATATATCCTCCTCCTTAATTAAAACAAGTCAAAAATATTAACTAACGTGACTTGTCATAACAATGATACATTTTGTCTAACATGCAGAAATAGCGAAACGGTTGTTTAATGTAGCTCATACCCACGAAGATGTCTTAATTTCAAGTATTGATGACGTAGTACTGTGCTGATTCAACTACAGAAACATGCTTTATTCCGTGTCTTGATTTGACTTGACTTTTATCTCCGAGAGATATGAGGTTTAGGGATTTTAAAAAACAAAGGCTGTTACCCTCTAGTTAAAATATATTCACTCCAAAATACGTTTCAATCTGTTCAAAAAACAAGTAAAATTGGCATCAGGAGATGGACTAGAATAATTGCCTATCCAATTTGATCAAGAGAAAAAAAAAATGGCACCCTCCTAGAAAGGCCTCCATATTAATTTTCCCTTTTATTCCGTGTGTTGAGAAGAGGCCAGAGACAAGAGTAAACTAAGCTTTGCATTTTTATTGTTGTTTTATTCTTGTGCTGTATCTGACATTATTACTAATTCAATCTTAGAACTTTTAGTTTCTTATATTGTAAAAATCACACATTCTTTAACACTAATTTTTATCTACCAGCCCAGATATAAAAAATCTAAGCTTCATATAAAGAAAAAGAGATGCTTTGGAATTCCTTATATGAATATAAAATTTGAAATATTATATAGAAATTTCTGCAATCTGAAAAGTGGTAAAATATTTTTTATATACTTCCAAATCGAAATCCTACATAAAAATGTCAATAGTTTAAAAAGAGGTAAATTTTTTTATATATTTTCAAATCTATATTTTTTACTATACATAGGTGATATCTCACTTTGACTTAGAACTTAATTATTCTCGTTTGTAAAACATGATGCGGGATAAACATTTCATGTAGATTATGGAGGCAATTTTTCATGTTATAGAAAAAAATGAATACAAAACCCCTCGTCAGATGGCATTAGAGCAAATACACATAAAAGACGGAAATTATACAATTATTATAATCCTCCAATACCCATTAATTCAATTAACGAGTAGTATATCTTTATTTGAAGAAGTCGACCGATGTTCGGCTTTTGCCTGACGCAGTGTTATTTTTCACTAGTCGCGTTAACATATAAAAGAGGCCGATGCTTTAGATGGAGTACGTGCTTCAGCTTTTCCAGTCATAGTTTCGTCACAATACGGTTTCTGGACGGAAAAATTCAGGTAAGGTTTAAGAACGTGTTGCGGCCTCTAGTCAAAGCCGTCGACATCACGGAAGACATCCCAACAACTGTTTCAAAACAACAGCCATAAATACCAGATTTGACGAGAAATCGTCCCTTAAATATTCTTTTTGTTGACCGCACTATGTTCTTCTGTCAATTGATCTGTTGACAATTCAATCACAGGGAATATCAGGTGGCGAGAGCCAACTGAAACATTTATATAAATTAATGTATAAGTTAAATTGAATTTCACAACCTATTGACTTATGATTTATCTCTTGCTGAGAAATGGCATACACATCCTTGATTTGTTTTTTTCTTGCCATTAGCAACAATATGCAAGTTTCCACTCTAAACGTGACCCAATAGCCAATTTCTATGCGTTATAGATTTGCACATACTTCGAATTGGCAAAACGCTTTAAATGGCATAAAGAATTTAATTTTCTTTGTTGCTACAGTCATTAATTGTAATTCTAAAATATTACGAAGCCAAAATTTTTATACACCCGCCCGGTCTTATTAATCATGTTTAGCAATCTATTTTTGATACTCTCATATTTTACTTAAAAATACTTCCTCTCTTCAGCTACTAAAATTAAACGACCTAATAGAACTCAGAATTTCATAATTTTAACCCTCCTGGCGTCAGGCCCGAGAAATCTGAGAGAACATTTTCCTCCCATAAAGGCAGAAGAGAGACTGTCTCGGAAAATAAAAGTCCCTTATCGGACTCGAGATATTCATTCTACCGATTTTTCTCCTCCTCCTCACGCGGTGACGTAATGAGACGGAGTGTCTGTGAGAGGGAGTGTGAGGAACACTATTTTATATATTTGAATATAAAATACTCTACATATATACAAGCATTAAAACAAACAAACAACAAGAAAAAATAGAACACATTTAAAAAAGAAACAAAATTTGAACTTTAAACTAGAACAAAAAATATTTTAATTAATACACAATAAAATTAAAATAGTAAAATTTATGAAAAAATAGATAAAATGAAGACGATGTTAAGTAGCGTGCAATTGCAGCAGCAGAACAAAAAACAGAGAACAATGGAAATCAAGATCATGCAGACATAGCCAAAAATAAATAATGAAAAAATAAAAATAAACTCAGAGTGACTCGAATACAACTAAAAACAAAGCAGGGAATTCATTTTAGTCCACTTTTTCAAGGGCTAAGAACTATTAAAAATAATATTTAGGAAATTTTCTGTAAGAATCTAGCATTACGCTAAACATAGTTTCTCATAGCCCGAACTCCCCAAACAAAGAACCAGTGAGAAAAGTAGATAAAAGCAAATAATCAGCAGAAAAGGGAAATAAAACAAACATCAAAACGGTATTAAGATGATTAAAAATATTAGCCATCAAGTTGTATAAATAAGCTTTCATAAATTAAAGAAACTTACCCTATGATAAAAATTGAAAGATAAGAAAAACCTTTATGTGACCATTAACCCACCTTCATAAGAGGAAGCAGTTATTAACGTAAACACTAGTCCCCTGGTGCCATCTATATTCGCAGAAGAGGCACAGAAAAAGCGGATTAGAAGAGGCAGAGACAGGAATTTCTTCTATGGGAATGAAACGAATTCAGACATATTAAGAAATGCTTTTAACATACATACAATATTTACTTAACATTCGAGTACGTTTACACCTTTAACTTTTTGATTCCTAGCGACCCTCAAAATCTTACCACCTTTGTATACGGAGGTTTGTTGACATATGGATTGGTGAAATGGACTCGTCCGCCTTCTCAATTTTTCTCCTTACAGTGGGTGGTCGAAAGCCCACTGAGGCGTGACTGGGGTCGCTAGTTGAACGATACGGTCCTGGATGGAGAACATAATTTGATTCTTTCAATTGTTACCACGATAGTAGGGGTTTATAATATTTTTGTTTTCAATGTACTTTTGCTCAATATATTCAAGCAATTTATTTTATCATAAAATTATGTGGAGCACCGTAGTCAGGAAATGAAATTTGCCGTGGATATTTATATTCCTTTTACTAGCTATTTATAAACTTTTTGGATTGTAATTCTTCACAATTCTTTTCTACAAAAAGGGTCTCCCTTTCCAGAGAGATAAATTAACCTGGTAACCATCCTAAACTGGTAACCTTCAGAAATGATTAAGAATAAAAGGGAATATTTAGAACATCCACTTCGGAATTTAGTTGCGTCCTGTTCAATCCACACTGAATAAGGGAAAATAGGCCCTTTTACAAATCAAGGCTCCTATTTCTATAACAAATCCGTCTGACACATGCTCCATGTAATTTTACCACTCCTTACGACATAAATGATTTTGAAATAGACTGTAAAGGCCAGATGTAGAGTTTTATTTTCTTGGTCATTTTTAATACTAAAAGTAGTAGTGACAATTCGGTGATTGATATGATAGTACATTTCGTAATGATAATGCAACAGGCTAGCAGACTACTTTTCAGAGACATATGTTTCTGTATGAGAAGCACACGCTTCTTTCTTAGACTAGGGGAGAAATAGAAACAATTTTAAGGGAATTTATATTTTAGCAAAGCGCAAATGTTTGTAAGTAAATAAAATAGAATTGCGAACTTCTATATTTCCTTTGTACGAAAAAAGATAAACCAGAAAATTAAGAGTACTGTAAGTGTTTTATGTATAAGTGTATAACATAGATGGAGTATAAAAGATGGATTTAACTAACAATACTGATAAACCATTCATTATATCTCACGATAGTTGATTCGAGATTAAAGTCTTTGCGATTAATTGAATTTTCACTAATCTTTTTAATACCTAATTTATAAGAAAATAATTTTGTATTAAATAAAAAGAATATAAAATAAAGTAACTTATTAGCAGTAAAAGCATGCAAATTCAGAAAGTAGTAAATCTACTGTGTTAGATTCGGTGGGTTTTATCATATATTTTAAAATTGTTTCAGGTAAAAGATTTTAGTCGAAGCTATTTTTATTTTTTTCTAAATTTTTATTTCGCCGCTAGAAATTCAGTAAAGTTGTTGATTTTTTCATTAATTATAATTTTTGAAATTAGCTAAAATTTAATGAATTGAAGTAAACAATGTTTCGACAATTTCCAATTTTTCAAATCCTAAATCAGTTTGGAAAGCTTTTACAGTAAATTTTTTAAAATTATTGGTCCCTCAAATGTCACATAGAAAAACACTAATCCTTTTTTTAAAAAAATGAAGTTATATCACTGATATATGCTTTTATAATATGACTCCTTATCGCTTTGAAATTAAATTATGTCTTGTATTTTACATGTTATTGACCAAACCATTTACAGCATTCTTTTAAGGAAAAACAATTTTTAAAAGTACACTTTTATTTAGTTGTATATAAATGAAAAAGCATTTTATTTTAATTATTCCTTACTGATTGATCTATTTTTAATTCATCATTATAAATATTATGCAATCTTGAAATAATTTTTAACACAAATTTGAAATTATGAAACGCCTCTTGTAAGGAATTGAAATTTAGTTCAGTTAATCGATTAATTTATAATTAAATTAGAAAAATATTAAGACTGTTGTATTGTCATAGAGAAGAAAAATTGCAAGAAATTTAAAAACAAAGCACATTACTAATAAAATTTACCACAGCTTAGGAGAGTTTTGTCTTTGTTTATATTTAAAATCTTGAATCCTTCAATCACAAAACCAGTCAATCAAAAAACTACATATTCATGAGTAAATCATTCTAATTATCTTTTCTGGAGTAAAAGTTAACCCGTTTTAAACAAATCATTGTTTATCTATTTAAGTTCAAAATGATATTTGTCTTCATTATAAGAAATTAGAAAAAATCTACTTTAATAAATGAATTTCTCAGAAATTTAAATTTTTAAACATTATTCTTACGCTTTAATAATTTTTCATTCAAATAAACAGAGATTTTAGTGAATAAAACATATAACAGTTTAAAATTATTTCAGAATCTTATTTTGAAAGTTCAGCGAGTGATTATTTCTGAAAACATTTGAATCTTCCCTCTGGCGAAACCAATTCATCACTGTCAGCCATGAATAGCAGATGTTTCCCCTCCCAGGGGAAACTCATGAGGAAAATTCACTTTACTAACCAAATCTCTAGTTTGACCCTTGCCGGCTGAAAATCCGCCCGGCTCGTATAGAACCTACCAGGCCGGTTGGGACGAGGATCATAGTGATAGTGTTAATGAAAACTTTTTCTTTGTTTTAATTTATTAGTGCATTTAAAGAGGATAATGCACTAATGTATGTAACCAACGTGTTGAATTGTTTCATTCTGAAAAGATTAACATGGATTATATAAAATCGTATATTTTCTTAGCGTTATAATTTGTTATAATTGTAAATTTTAAGGCAGTTGAGCATTTTATAAGATTCTTGCTTGGGCTATTTTTTGGAATTCTGAAATCAAATAAGTTTCTTCCTTATTTTTATGATCACACACAGAAGAACAGATAAAATTAATTTAATGACATCGAATTTATCCAATCGAAAAATTATAATAAAAGTGCATAACCTAAGGGCATCTATGGTAAACCCTACGGAATGGTATTATAAAACAAGATGATTAATGCAAAATATTGGACGATTTATATATATATATATATATATATATATATATATATATATATATATATATATATATAATTGATGTATTGTTCAAATAATGACTTTCTAGTATAGGATTTGATTCTTGATATGTTTTGTTTACTTTATTTCTGTATCATTATATACTAGTTATAATTGGATTTATATTATATATATATATATATATATATATCCAATTTATTTATCCAATCGAATTTATCCAATCGAAAAGTTATAAAAAAGTGCATAACCTGGGGACATCTATGGTAAAACTACGAAATGGTATTACAAAATAAGACGATTAATACAAAATATTGGAAGATTTATATGCAATAAAAAATTTATTTTTTACAAAGTATATACGAAGTATAACATTTTTGTGAATGACTATGAAGCAAAGGTAGTACAATAAAAATGAATGCAAAACACAGAATATATAATTAAGAATTTCAATACTGTTAATGAATATAAAAGATTCCAGTAGGGCATTTTTTTCGGAACTATGAATTTAAATCAATCTTACTAATTCTTCAAAATGCGCAAAAGAACAAATACAAGTATTTTAATAACAGAACAAAAATAAATTTATCCTATTTACAAATTACAAAAAAGCGTATAAACTAAAAGGCACTGAAACAAAATTATAACTTAGTGTTACTAATTTTGATCATTGTTTTAAACTCACATTTTTAAGTGTTGCAATACATTTGAAATGCGCTGAATGAACGATATGTATTTGTATTCGGTTCTAGAATTAAATATCTCATACCTAGTTTCGAACAATAATTACGTATTTCGACGTAATAACAATAGTTTAATAAATATGTAGCGAGGAGTAACTAATCATACGTATGCTTTTAAATTGTAACAATAAGACTCTTATAAAAAATTATAAAATATATCCTCTAACGAAAGTTTTATGTAGTGTTTTAAATAAAAAATCGGAAACCTTTCACCGATTCCCACACCGGCATGTTGCATTTTAAAACAGCAAGACATTCAAAAAACTTTTCTGAATATACTCAAGAAAGGGATCTCTCTCAAAACATGCTTTCACAAAGATCGATGCGATAAAGCAACAAGTCATCTGTCACTTCCGCCCGATGACGAGTCTAATTATACCCTCATACGGCGCAGAAATGACCACAGAAAGGAGTGGCAATCTTTTATACAAAACATGGTACTCTTGAGAGAAACTCTGGTCTTTCGACCTGACCTGACCTCTAACCTACCATTTCGTTAAAAGCTGTGGAATTTTAAGAAGGTCTAATTGAAAAATTAATTAAATTTGCCATTATTATATTAAGAATCAAGGCCAGCTCCAGATTATTCTGCGCCCCATGCGAAATTATGGGGGCTCCCCTCCCCTTGTATATATAGTATATTGGTATAGTCGAGGAAAAATGAAACGAACCTCCCAGCATTATTCTGCCTTATTACATAGGAAATTAAAACAAAAGGTACCAAATTTAAAGAAATAACGTTTACTAAACGATTCCATAGCTACAAATTTCATAAGGGTTAGTCTACAAATTTATAATGGCACTAAGGTCAAAATTTTCAATAGCAATACCCATTTTTGGGGACATAAATAAATTTCTCGTCAAAAATACCCCAAGGTATCAATTTTGGTTCCTTGACCATTAATGACATTTTTTGTTCACTGTATAAAAGAGGCTGTCTCTGTATTTATATGGTAAAGCTCGCTATTTACCTTTAAATGTCGTTGGTAGAATTTAAACTTATTTTGCTATTTAGAAGTCATCTTAAAAGTTACAATGTATTTTTTACAATCATAAATAGTAGATGCATTACAAAATTGTGCAAAAATGAAATTTTCTATAAAAAACTATGATTTCAAACCACATGTATTACATTACTAAGTAAAAGAAAGATATTACCTTTTTTAATTTTACGGAGAAAAAAGAAAATTTAATGAAACTTAAAAAATCCATTTTCGAATAGTCTAAAATTTTGAATACACATATAAAATAACCTTCTGCATCAATTAATGTTAAAATTTGGGAGTTGTTGCATTTTAAAAATTTTAAATATCAATTTTAATAAAATACTTCCTCTGTATAAAATTATTTTAAATTAAAAATATATAGATGCAGAATGTGTACACTATATACTTCATACTATTACATCGAAAAGGTTCTAGGCCAATAACTATATTATATCTTAAAATATCAAAAAAATTCAAAATTTTACTTTAACATTAGAGACTCAAAATTTGATTTCCTTATAATTTCGATACTAATTAAATTTGAATGATAAAATTTAGTATTCGAGCATAACTTTTGATGCAGTTTTGAAATCCGATGAAAACAAATTGGTGTTGACATTGGGAAGTTTGAAGTTCGTTCAATTATAAATATGTAGGTGGCTCCTATTGAAATTTTTATAAATGGAATCGTATAGTAGACGTTGTTTCCTGAAATTCAATATCTTTAGTTTTAATTTCCGATGAACGATGGCAGGATAATGTTTGGAGGTGGGTTTTTTTCGCTACTGTACTGAACTGTGTTAAAAGTTTTAAATATAAATGTTTACTATGCTTATTAACTGTTATAATTGAGATTTTGGTTTGGTTTGCATTGGCTTTCCTTTTTATTGTTTTCCAGTTGGCAGCCATATTTATATTTATAAGGAGAAATTGGTGACCCTACACCCTCGGCGCCCTCTGCAGCTGCACAACCTGCGGCCGACTCTGTTAAGAATTAACAATAAGAAAAAAGCAAAAATTCAATTGGATTCATTAATTAAATTGTTTTAAATAATAAATTCAATTTTTTCTTTGAAAAATAATTGGCACTAAATGAATTAGATTGGCGAAGGCGAAAAGAGAACTAGGTCCGATCATGGACTAATAGGTTGGAGGACATAGCCAATCATGTCAGAAGGGCTTGGCTTCACTGAAATATTGAGTGGCTTAATTATTCGCTTGGATTAAATATTGAGTGCCAATGCCGAATTAGTTCTCCACAGCTTGAGTGTTCTAAAGTAGGGATGGGGAACCTGCGGCCTTCTTGAATTTCTTATTTGGCCTTACCAGTTATATACAATTTGCATTGAACTGTACAGTAGTCTGCAATATATTAATAATTACAGAACCATTACCAGAAGAATTTTCCTAGCGGCCGAAATTTAATGAGGTATTTCAATGTCTAAAGGTTCTCCACCAGTGGCGTAGTCGCAAAATAAGCAGTGCCGGGACGCTCTAATCTGTGTGACAAAAATCACGCTGCGAACCAATCATTCAACAAACGCAATTAGAATACCACAATCAGAGCGAAACAGATAATGAAATATCAAATTAAAAAAGAATTGAAATAGCTTTTCGCTGTTACAAATGTTTTTATACGTAAATTTACAACGTTTTATGATTGCATTTGATTGAAAATGTTTTAAAGACTGTCTAATATTGGCGCGAATTATACTGTTTGTGAATTTTTTATTTCAAAAAATTCCTTTTCTATTCTTATACAATTTTGTCAAAATTAAAGGGCATTTCAAATTCTAACAACAATTTCAAATTAATATTTGAGCATAAGCAGCTAAAAACTGAATTCATTTTCTGTTCTTTGAACTTCTAGTTTGATTTAAGAACTGAAAACTTAGAACTTTTATTTATGCATATAAAGATAATATTTTTCTACTCTTTCATACTGGATGCATGTCTATTTCATTTTTCTTTTTTGAACTAATTTTTTTAACTAAAATTGAAAGAAGAATTCGTTTTTCATGACAATTTACTTAATTCATGACAGTCATTTGTTTAAGTTTTCAGATGGTTTTTTTTGTCAAAAATGGCAGTTTATTACATTAAAAAAATTTAAGGAGGAAATTACTTCGTCGGATATCTAGCTTTATTTACAAATTATCAAAATTATATACAATAATAACAACTATTTCAAACATCCTACATATGTTGCAATGTTTGATATAACTGAATCATTTTTAGTTATAAGTTCTAATATGGGCCGCCGAAGGCATCTAATTGGTTTAAATAAAGGGTAAAATAGATTAAAATACTGAAGACAAAACTATTAAAAAGATTATCCGAAAATTGAATTCTCAAGAACATTGCCCCTGCAGCGGACAAATACTGGTAAAATACGAGCCTGCGTCTTACATGTTCATAAGCCAATGTCTTCCCAATCATGCTACGCAAACACTTACTACGGACGTATGGAATTATTTAAAAGATCTCTATATTTAGATGAGAAATTAAAAGTTAATTCAGTTTGTAGAAATTCAATGAAAAATTACAATTTGTCTAGGAAGTTATCAACTATTGGCATTGGATCTCCGATAACTGCAAAGAGTTGTTTTAATACTTCTTGTTGATGATTAAAACATGTTTTACGTATGGAGCTCACCAGAATTGGGAATTTGATTAGAAATAAATTTTAGGTAAAATTTCATTAAACGTATTGTCGGCAGCAAGTTAAATGAAATTCATAAGAAGCCAGCACCTCAAACCATATAATAGAGACCAGAAGCGGCGCATGCTTCTGTGAAAATGCAGAAAATTCTTGAAAAGTAACTTTAAATTTTACAATATTAAGTACAAAAAGAACAGAATTTTATTTCTCAACAAAAGTCTTTATTAATAAAGTTATAATTAATTATTAAAATTAATTAATTAAATTATTATCAAAACAATAATCCTATTAAAATTATGATATTATTAATAATGATTCATATTTTTACTAAAATAAAAGTTTTAATAATAACGGTAATTTGAAGTAATTATGTGCAATTATTTAATTTGCATTTCATATCCCGAACGCATCCGCGGCCCGTATCCGCAGCTGAAACATGATGTGAAAGGATCCGACACATCGCTATCAACTATTCCGTTAACCCATAGCACCATCAATGTCTTATATTATATTTGCAATTACCAGACCGAATATATAAATTACGGCTTTAAATTAAAAAAAAGATATGTTAGCACCCAAACGGCGGTTGTTACTTATTGAAAATTTTTATATAAAAAACGTTTGATTGGAAATAGTGGTAAATTTTAATTTACTTACTTAGCATGCCTAGAAATATCATTTCATGCGGGATTTCGTAAATTCGCATTTTAGTATTTTATTTACATGACGATTAAAGTGTTAAGGTTAAGGTATCCTAACACGTTCGAAAGTCGATTTTCGACCAAAATTCCATTTTTTAAAATTTTTGATGTTTTCGATATTTCATTCATTTACCTTTCTAAAACATATTTACTTTTGTCGGTACGTTAATTAGAAGATGAGATATTAATTGTTTTATAACAAACCGAAAACCGGAAGTGGGCGTTTAATTAGCCGAAAGTTGTCATTTAAAGGGACAGAAACCTGTCAAAAATTCTTTTAAACTCCTTTTTTGCAAGCTAATATGATGTCAGAATATTTTTAGGAATTTTTTTTTTAAGTTTAGATACATAATTTGAGCGCGTGGAAAAACTAAAATTTGATTTTTCTAAAAATTAGATTTTATGCATATTTTTCAAACTTCAAACATGATAACTCAAGATATTATCATTCGATTGTTCTTAAATTTTGTGAACACTTTCTTCAAATGTTTCTCTAGTGAATGTACTAGAATAATGTATATTGTAACAATATTTTTTAAATTATGGTCTTTTATTTGAAAAATGACATAGAAAATTTGCTGAAAATCTTATAATGATTGTTCAATTAGCTCTAAAATTTTTATTTATCCAAAGAATGTTAAGATTCTAGTACAAGCACTAGTCCATAGTATGTAGTTTATTTTAGTATTAGTTTTGTTTGAATTATTACAAAAGTTTGACCTGTAGCATGTTTGAAGTTTTGGGGAATTTCCTCTAAAAAGCAGAAGAAATTCAAGAATTTTGTAAATTTATAATAGTTTATACTCAAAAATCATACGCTAATATTAATCTTTATTAAATTCGAATCTAAAAAACATATTTTGGTGTTTCTATTTCACAATTTAAGAAAAAAGTGTTCCGAACGTGTTCGGATACCTTAAATAATAATTAAAATTATATATTTTTTGTTTCTATTACCGTCTTGATTTAATCATGTGATATGATTTTAATTTTGTTAGTTAATTTTTGTATAATATAGCAGTCTTATGCTCAGTTGAGGTGCAGCGCATCGGGACACTATTTAGTGTATAATGTTGCGTGATCGCAGTTGCTGATTACACTTAAACGCGAAATAATAGGATAATTTTCGAAAGAGAGAGGAGGAAGAAGGGAAGCACATGATTTTTAAAAGTTCATTAAAATAGAAATGCAGTTGTGCCTGTTTTTTCGGTATTTAATGAAATGCTTATCTCGGAAATCAGGCAAGAAACGTTTTAAGTTTCAATCTAAGGGACAGAGAAAAGCTTTCAATAGTAGTATTTAGAACGATACAGTGTATTGAATGTGGATATTAGATTAGTACATCGAAGAAATCAAAGGCACATATTTAAAATTGGACCTGTTAGGAAACTGTTAACCTTCTATTGTGTATATGAAATCAGTTTTAATCATATCACTGGATTTTAATTATTATTACGGTTAGTTATTTATTATTGTTCGAAACTATTTGTCATTATAATCAAATAGAAAAATAATGTAGCGCTTTTTGTTAAAACATATACATTGGTTTCCAATTTCTATTCATTGGACTAAAATGAAGTTTAAACAGTGGTGAATTTGGTGAGTGGCGCAGATACAAGGGACAAGAGGATATAGATGCCCTCGGAGCCTGTTTTAAGGAGTGACTTATAGTCAAAACCTAATGCTTGTGTGCCACTTTTAATGCAAAATATAAGAGGAGACGTAAAAATAATAACATATCCCTGGTGCCATTTACGCTTGTTAAGCCACTGATGACGACTGTTCTGATCATTTCGTAGCATGCTTTAAATATCTCATCTTCACGTTCAATTCATATTCTTTTAAAATTCTGTTTCTGAGGCCTTTTTTATTTTATAGTCGCGTATAAATCCTAATTGGCAAATGTAACTATAAATTATTTTGAAAATGGATATTTTTTATGAACTTTTAAGCAACATTGCATGAGAAAACATGCTGCATCGAATCAGAATTGAATATTTTAAACACTCAATGAATATATCCAGGATAATATGACAAAATGAGCAGCATAAGATGCCATATAATAGAAACAGTACTGCATTTATTCTTGAAAATTAAAATACTTACTTTCGCTATACTATTAGCCGTGATGCCAACCTATAATGTGTTTTTGTCACTTTTAAAGTCAAATACGATGAGGAGCCAAAAAATGTCATTACCTGGGCGCCGTTTTGACGAGCTAAGTCACCGATGATGACGAAAGGGGGTGGCCAAAAAAATAATATTATGACTCAGATGTCGCTTAGGTTCGCATCGCTACTGTTTTTTCTAGCCGTTAAAGGGTTAAAAAATCATGTTTCATATCCTCTATTCCTCATTTAGCTTTCAGAAAGCAATTCATTACAGACATAAGTAGTAACAGTTTGTCATTTTTACAAACGTCGGTTTATGTGCGAAAGGTATTAAAAGTGTTTCCAATTCGAAAAAAAATACTTCGATTATTACCGTATGACTTTGTAATTTAATTCTCAATAAATAAATTCTTCTGTGAGATCGAACTCTCAATTCTTATTTATGAAAGGTAATGAATTTCCGAAAACTAAAAAAACACAACAAATTTTTCAGAACGAATGGATCAAGTCTTTACATTATCAGAAAAGTGTAATGTTTTTAACAATTTTACAACTTTAAAAATTATACATTTCGTTTTGGAAAATTCTTGTTCACATTCCTCGAATGCAAACTTTAATATGCCTATTAAAATCTCTAATTGAACTGATCGGGTCTAAATGTATGGCTCATGGTAGTGAGAAGACTTCCCACCGAGAACAGTGTAGGGTCTTAGCCCAGTGATACTGAGTTATGAAAAGATTTCACCAGACACAGCAATATCAGGATATTAATTTTAATTAAAGCTTCTTGGTTACTGGATTATTTACAAGAAATATAGAAATTAATATCAATAATAAATTCTGCCCAACTCAGGATGAGATATCGTAAATCAAAGTCAAAGCTCAATCTGGAATCAATCGCAGATTTGCTGTGAATCTACTCTTAAGAAACTGAATCGTTCAGTAAAGTTCTACTCAAGGCGAGTTCAATGTCCGATGGCCGGAAAAAATGATTTGAGGGATTAGACCGCTCAAATAGTTGCTTAACACTACCAAAGAGTTACTTTCGAGACAAATTCCGAAGAATTCCTCAGTTGCTTTCCAGCTCTCTAAGAGCTTATTCAGCCAAGGTTTGGCTTAACAGTTTCAAGGGATTAGGCCCGAACAAGTACAGCGTCTCAGAATGAGAGCTGCCTTCAAAATTTTCGATCACGAGAAATCAATCTCGAATCTCGACTCCGAATCGAATCTCTAGTAATCGAAAACGATCTCTCTTCTTCCGTCCCGAATTCCAGCTTAAGAACACCTTTGACCCTGCCCTACGAGGCGTGGCCGAAAGGTTAAGTTTTTATGATTTGTCGGGTGATGAAATAGTTTCACCAACCCCAAATCTCTGCTCCTCTTCCCGCTTCATCATTGGCAAAAGCCACAACGTAATGTGTTCCTTCTCGTCAACTTGGGTGATCTGTCCCAACGGTCCTTTCAAAAAGCCCTTCGGATTATATAATTAGGATCGGTTTTACGACATCGGCTTCCTTCCTCCGTTCGCTTTCAGCTAGCTCGTCGGGGGGGCCGCCGGGCTGGTCACTCGTCTCGTGGGAATTTGGCGGCTTCTCGAGACCGCACAACAGGTCTAAGTGACAGTTCTTTTAATCGATATATATATAAGAGTAAGGAATTTACTGATAAATCTCCGAATCTCCCAAAACACTGGGACAAAAAAACTTGAAAATTGGCAGGTGGTTGCTTTCTGGATAGTAGGTGCTGATTAAAAATGGGTTTTCCAAATTTTTAATTAACTAAAAATTACCTTAACTTTATAAGTTTTTCCGCAATAACTTTGTAGCATAATTAATGTTTCGAAATTACCAAAATCAATCGCATATTTTAGTGGTGCGAAACTTGCCAGGCATTGAAAGGACCGAAATCTTGAAACGGAATCAAACAATACAAAAACTTCTTTAATGACTTTATGGAACATTTATGCCAAATTAGAAGAAAATCGACGAAAGCGTTTGACTGTAACTGTGCAACAAATTTACAAAGAAACGAAATACTGAATGGTCGAGTTAAAACTGGTCCTCGCTTCTGTCGGTCAATATATATGTAACTTAATGATTACTGAGAGGTTAAATAATTTTGAATAAGAGATATTTGAGGATTTACAAAATTTGCAAATTAGAACAATCCTTAATTGACCACTAATTGAATTCGAAAATACTTGTTGAAAATTATTTGGCTAAACGTAGTCTTGAATGGTTCGTATTCTCTTAGGTTATTGTGTAAATTCATCTTAAAGAAACCAAATCCAGATGCCAAACATCTCGTGGCATATAAAATAGTTACTAGTAGTTCTGTGAACTGTAGACCCCAAATGAAAAAGAAAATCAAAGTCTGCATTGCATTTTTTTAACGATTTAGTAATTTTTTTCGAAAAGGAATTATTTACAAGATTTATTTCATGAATTTTTTTAACATTATTCACAGAAATACAAAAAAATATTTAATTTTATCACTATTATCAAAATTGCAATAAGATGTCTGCTTTTATAAGTATTAACAAATTACAATGAAATGATTACCTTTACCAAAATGATTCGAATATTCTAAAGCTGCCGAGCTCGGCAATGACACGCCAGAGTACTGTAATTATTGAAAAGAAGCTATTTTGAAACAGAATCAAAAAAGTAAAAAATATGGTTAAATTTACATCGTGCAAGGGATATTCATGCAAATTTGAAAGAAAGAAAAAGACACGTGACAGCTTAAAAGCACGTTGGACGTCACAGCTTAAAAATCAAATTTACATTCATATGAAATGCTGAAAAAGTTTTTTTTAAATATAAGCTCAACTTTCTGGATGCATCACCAATCATAAAATATTAACACATACGTATAAAAATTCTACATATTGGGTACATAACTAGAGAAAATACTAACATGGTATTTTCCTAAATCTGTCAAATGAAGCAAAAACACATTCTACAAATGTGTATCATTTAAGAGTTTCTTGTACATATAAAACATGAATTAATACAAATTTCATGATATATAAAAGTATTCATACGAATAAATGTAGAACCACAAATCGCTTAAATTTGATTATATATAAGGTAAATGCTCCAGTAGTGGGCCACTTAAGGGTATTTCCTCAATTATCATCTAAACTTTTGAGAAGTTTCGCTAATCTGTATTTTTTTATGGTTGTTCAAACTTTTATCTAAAATAATAATCACCTGAAATATCAAAATTAATATAATATAAGTTTTTAAAAATTAAAAACTTAGATCACTCCTATGCACCAGAAGTGGGCATAGCAAACTTTTGATGTACCAGTAGTGGGCATACCAAAAGTGGGCCACCCAGATTTGTCAATTATGCCAAATAAAAAGGAATAAAATCATTATATATAGTAATAATAACAATACATTAACATTATACACTATAAAAAATACAATAAAAATGGCTTGATACAGGTGAAATATTTTATTTATAGATTCTTCTCTAGTCACATGAGATTTACATTTTTTCTCTAACAGCCAATTTTTTATT
>BGPR01024693.1:0-14565 GCA_013235015.1 Araneus ventricosus | reverse complement strand
AAAATCATCTTTTTAATAACATAGAATTGATTATTGTAACATACTTCGCTAGCAGCAACAGTGATGATGATGAAAAAGGGGTGGAGTAACCCTTTTCTCGATCTAAAAGTATTCAAAATTACCTTTTCTACTGAAGGTCTGTTACTGCTGATTTTAATTTTGCAAATTTGAAGTTTACTGGTGATAAATTCAGAAACTATCATCCGAAGAAAACATTTTTAAGTCAAAGGAGGACTCAAATGACGTGTTCTCATTTTTTTTAATTTTTATTTTTAGGTATACGAAGTATACCTAAAAATAAAAATCATAATATTAATGTTAGTTCTGCCAACACGTCTCATTAAAGTGACAAAATTCAAAACGTTTTAATTGTTTCAATGAAAATTTTTCTTCCAACTGTTTAAAACTACAGTTTCAAAAGTATGCATATTTATCCTTTCGACACGAAGTTCAAAGCAGATTTTTCTCTCTTTAGTATATGCACATACAGTAGTAAGCAGTAAGTGCATTCAATGTGCAAATTCTATATTATTGTTTAAAACTGAGCTGAACATGTTGCCAGGAGCGGCTCGTGTGTAGGGACTGCGGTACAGCAGCACCCCAACTTTTTCCATTGTGTAAATTTAATCAATTTATTTTATTTCGCATTGAATATTTAAATTTATCAAAAATCTAACGAAATTTTGTATTAAACTATTACGATATTCAAATGAAACGCGAAGGAAAAACTACGCAGAAAACGAAGTTCCCTCTCTTATTTTTTCACTATCCAAAGAAGAAGCGCAAAGGAAAAAGTAACTTCTCAAACGAGAACTGTGGATACTTCCAGCTCCGAATTCCACCTGCGCAGTGTCACTGCGCAGGTATCATGTTCTTAAGCTGAAAGGGTACTGTGGAAGTCGACAGTTCCCGTGACATTAGAAACGGAGTTTTAAATGTTTTCTCGCGATGAAAATTTTTTCGCGTTCTAAACCTTTGAAAAGAAATAAAGAAATGAAAGATAATTAATGATAAATAAAAATTTAATTGAAAAAGTTTTTTATAGTAATGGAATTTCTTGTAATCCAAAAGATTTTTTTGATGATTTTTATTTATAGATGCTGATAAAATACATAATAGAAATTTTTCGTGATACAAATATGTTTTCTAAATTTTCGTGAATCCTAATATTCTGTACCTTTCTATTTGGGATCATGAATCATAGTTTAAGAAGCCTTGATTTTGAATAAAACACGGTTCGCTTAAAGGAACAGAATTTATTACGGAATATTTACAAATATATTCTCAATTTAAATTATCGCAGTCCACTTTTAGATAGCTGTAATAGAATAATTTAATCATTTTTTTTCTCCTCTTGGCAATTCCCTATACTACATAATACATCAGGGCTTGAATTCAGCTTTCTAACCTTAAAAAAAAGAATAAAATAATTTCTGACGCACACAATCTGAATCGGGATACGATTACATGTAGCTGTTTCGATTTCGATGGATACAAAATTTTTTAAACGTCGTACAAGCATCGAGATTAATTTTTTTTAATCTTTCGCTGAAAAGAAAACAAGAATGGATTTCATTTTTAAGTAATTTTTAATGATAGTAATAAATAGTATTCGCTTACGCCTCTGTTTATATTAGTAATACTATAACATTTTTTCTAGTCAATTAGTAAGAAAATTATTTTATTTCGTGACCATACTGTCATTTGAATGCTAATTTTTTAAAAAATGTAGTAAGGAATACATAAAACGGAACTGAAAAACAAATTTCGAGCTTAAATTTTTTTATTAAAATTTATTTGTTACAATACTTACCTATTTGGGGAAAAGACGTTATTAGTTATTCATTAAATATAAAACTACTTAAAGTTAATCAAAAAAGCCCAAAAATGTAAGTGGTTCAAACATGCATTACATCGCAGGAAGGACATCACCCCCAAGATTGCATAACGCGAACCACCACTGCATATTGCATATACTTCTGATCTAGCTCCAGAGCTGTTTTGCCAAATTTTCATTAAAATTTACTTTTATTCACAAAAGTATATTATTTCAAATTAATTCTTTTTAAACTTTTCATGTATTTTTTATTACAAAATTGGACAAAAAATTTTTAAATAATGAATTATGAAAAAAAAGTAATAGAAGTACTTCGTTCGCATTTTTCAAGCATTTCGAGAAAGACACTTCATTTTGAAAAAAAAATCATTTGCTACAAAATAATTTAATGCTGTATAAAAATCGCTTGCAGGATAATAGTTTAATGCCGCATAAAAGTCATTTGCAGCATTTAATTCTATACAGAATATAGTTATAGACATAATATGCTATGCCAACAAAGAAAATGACTAAAGTAAAATAATACATCGTGTCTATCACACTGAAGACAGATTTCTTCAAAAAACAATAGGGAAAACTTAATTATAATTTTTATGGAGGAAGATTAAAAAGGCGAAATCTCTATTTACATTGTCGGTATTAATGGCCAATTTTCCTTATCGCGACTAATTAAATTAGGAAGATAGCAAGAAAATACTTTTCGTCGCAAGCAATGATTTTTCTTTTTAATTAAATTTCAGCGATTCTCTTAAAGATAACAGTTTTACGACTAGTTCTTCTAGAAAAATGTTCTGTTAAGAACGCAGGAGAAATGATCCAATAGAATTAAGAAAGATGAACATATTATCTATGGTGGGTGATAACGTAATCCTTTACTCAAATTTGTCTCTAACTAATTAGCTTTAATACCTTTTTAATTGAAAATTGACGCGATTATGTTAGCGAAAATAAACAAAAACATAAAACGTAAATTTAGAGGTTTGTAAGAAAAACAAATGGGCAATGGAAAAATGTAAAAATAAAACGCTTTTGTGTGATTATTATTTGTATTTACAGTTGTCTAGTGTGTACTGTGCTACTAATACTAGAACATAAATTGCACAAATGCTTGTAATTGACTCTCTTCCACAATCCACTTAATTTAGATAAATATTATTTGATCCACTGTTTCTCTGCATATTAATTACAAATGTATTTAAAATATTTGATTGTTGTCATGCTGTAATTAAAAGGGAAATTTTAAAAGAGCAGTATAAATTGCCTAAGTTTCTTTTTCGGCACGTTAAAAGCATTATTTTAACACCATTTGAAACCTCTACAGTGAAATAGCATTAATAATTTTAAAAATAAACTAGAAATTAAAATACAAATAGTTTACATTTAACTGATATTTTCGATGCATTTGCACTACGAAAGATTTGCGTCTATATAACTTATTAAAAAATTTTTATCAATTTTACAAGTTGTTATATTTTTTATCCAGTCAAAACTATTTTAAACTGTCGTGTCTTTTTTCTTCCTAAATATAACATGGAATTAAAAAAAAAATAGAAATCAATGTTCATAAGCATGCCGATATGATTATAATTAGAAATAAAATTTGTAATCAAACCTGAAGAGAATATTCTATTAATATAAGGAATTTATTCCATTTATATATTATATTTATTATTTATATTATATTTATTATTTATATTATATTTATTATTTATATTATATTTATTATTTATATTATATTTATTATTATTATATATTTATTATATATTATTATTTATTATTTATATTATATTTATTATTATTATATATTTATTATATATTATTATTTATATATTTCTATTAATATAAGGAAATATTTAAAATAAAAGACACATGAAAAAGTTCACAAAGTTTTGATTCGATACTGTTCGATAAGTCTCAAAATGTTGAAACAAAAATAGAGAAAAAAAACTTAGGATATTTAAGTGAATATGACTTATAAATAAATCAAAGTGAGATGTTCCTTCAAAACATAGCATCATAATTTCTTGTTTTCTGCGTGGCGAATTTTAAATTTCTATGCAAAAACTGTTTCTCTTCCGCTCATAAAAGGTGTAAAAACAGTAATGCACGTGTATTTATTGCTTATAACAACAATTTCGACACACGTTTTGAAAATAGCAAAGCAGGATGGGACCGTCACTATCTTAACTAAACCAACATACTATCCAATGTTCTAATTTTAAATCTCCTAAGAGTTAAACGCAACTCGAAATAGCTCTTCTCTGATATGGGGCTTCTTAACCCTGAATCAGAGGTAAGACAGAGCCCGCTACCTTAGAACCGAAAATGGATACTGCCATTTCTAAAATTCAACCAAGTTCTCTTTTAGAGGCATGGCATTCTTATTTTTTAAATACACCAAGACGAGCAGGCCATATTTCCCCCCGATACTTAAAACTCGCAAAATTTTGGGAAAAAAAAATTAGCCTACCCGTTCTGACATGGATCGGGTATCCATAACCCCCTCCAATGTACAGTTTTTAATGCGATGACCGTTTAAGATTATGTTCCTAACTGATTTATCAAACTGATTTCGAATCTATTTAACTTCTAAAAATGAATCTTTGAAGTACCAAATTAGTTTAGCGGTTTAGACAAGGGGTCCGTACAGATAATCAATTTATCTTTCATAAATGAAATTTTGAAGTAGAAAATTAGTTTATCAGTTTAGACACAGGGTGATCGTCCAGATCTCCCATGGTTTGGTTTTTAAAAATGAGTAAGTATCTCATACGATTCTGTTCCTAACTGAAATGTTATTAAACTGATTTATCTTTCATAAATGAAATTTTGAAGTAAAAAATTAGTTTAGCAGTTTAGACACAGGGTGATCGTCCAGATCTCCCATGGTTTGGTTTTTAAAAATGAGTAAGTATCTCGTACGATTCTGTTCCTAACTGAAATATTATTAAACTGATTTCGAATCAATTTATCTTTCATAAATGAAATTTTGAAGTAGGAAATTGGGTTAGCAGTTCAGACACAGGGTGATCGTCCAGATCTCCCATGGTTTGGTTCTTGAAAAAAGTGGGGTAGTTCTCGATTCGATTCCTAACTGAGATGTTATCAGAGTGATTTCGAATCTATCCATCTTACATATCGAATAAAAAAATTCCTACTTCTGAACTGGAGAAAAAATTCTATTAGTCATCAAAAAAAAAGTTCCACCCCATGATCGATCTACTCTTCCGCTTGCAATTCGTTCCATAAACAAATCGCATTCTGTTCTTTTTCGCCTCTCACCATTGGATCTCCCCTCTCTCGCTTCCTGTGCCTTTTAGCGTAGCTCATCTCCATCCTTCAGTGAAGAGGGAGAGCAAAACCATCCTCACCCCTCATCCTCTTGAGCTAATCCTGCGGTTGCCATGGCGACTGCTTCCACGAAAGGAGGGCTGCCAACGTCGTCGAGAGAAATGGCTGTCATTGCTTTCCAAAACGAAGCGGACCGGCTCCCAATGTCAGCCATTACACACGCGTTTGAGGCCACCCTTGTCTCTCTTCGAAAATCGTTATCAACACGTAGTTGCTGATGTGTGGCTGGGCCGCATGAAATTAAACTGTAGCTTTCGGTTAAGGTGCGTAATTGAAAATTTCCGCCACCCGCGCCTTGCGGAGGTGGCGATTTTCTTTCCAGTTTGGCGTCGTCGCCGGTCGCGGTAAATGCGTTCGGGTTTATTTTTCGGTGGTTTTCTGGAAATCGCGTTCGAGCAGCCGTGCAATACTTACATCGCTCGTTTAATGACGTCCTTACAGCCACTGCTCAGTCGTGCATTTTGTAAATTTTGAGTCAAAACGGCAGTACTAATTTTGCACTTCCACAATTTCGTGAGTGTTTAAGTGTTCGGAAATACTGCCACCTCGTTCTGGTGACTGAGAATGTCATACCTTGAAAATAGAACTCGGCTGAATTTTGGAAACGGCCATTTCCATTTTCGGTTTCAAGGTACCCTCCTCTGATTCAGGAGGTGGAAACCACTTATCAGAGAGGAGCTATTTTGAGTTGCATTTGCTTGTGCTGGAAAATTTAAAACTAGTTAATCGGATAGTATGACCTTCTCTTTAGGATAACAACAGTCATCCTTCTCTGCAGAGTTAATGTTACCTGACTATTAAGCAATTATCTATTAGATAATTATATCTTTTTAAATGACACCTGTCTTCAGCTCGATATGTTTCGTCGTTTAAAATATCTCAATTTTCCAAGCTTTACAAGAAGACGAAAAAACTGAATTTTCCGCAAATACTAACGAATAGACTTGATTTTTTCCCCACATACATAAAATAAATTTAAAAAATTAAGGTATGAGCGAAAGGTTCATGCGAAAAAATGAACGCGAAAGTTGAAAATATTTTTTGTGATTACAATAAAATGCATGGTTCGAATAAAAGCGTGGGCGCCTTATATAGCACCTTATATTTTGTGTATATTTCCTTAAACAAATGGAATATTCCTAGAAGGTAAAGGCGCCCACGTTTTTACCATGATTCCGAACCATGCGTTTTATTGTAATCAGAAAAATTATTTTCAACTTCTGCGTTCATCTTTTCGCATGAATAAAAGCTTATACCTTAATTTTTTTTTATTTGTTTTATTTTCTACTTTTTAATGAAGGCTGACACGAACACACACGAAATGTTAGGCATACACTGTAAAAAAATTCCCGTAAAATTTACGGTTTTAAACTGGCAGCTGGGTTGGTTCTGTAAAACGGTAAAAGTTACGAAGTAAATCCGTAGTCACAACGGTTTTTTACCGTATGAAATCAAGTTTTCTCCGTAAAAATTAAGTCATCGAAGTAAGTGACGTCATCGACTGAGTTGAGTTGTTTTTCTCCTTCTGTTCGAGTTGAGTTGAAATGTGCTGATGTGTATTATCAATTAGGAATATTAATTAATCAAAGCTTAATTATTAATTTCAATTAGTTTAATTAATATAATTTTTAATTGAACTTACTTGGACGATTTCGATGCAAGATGGTGACAAAACTTCGAACTCCTCTAAGCCGGGGATCGAAACCGCATTCTTAGAAATAAAAGGCAGTCGCTCTAACCACTAGACCACCGGAGACTTCATAAAATGAAGTAAAAATAATCTATTTGAGTTTTAAAGTCACTATGGCTCTAGTGGCGCCACCTAGTGGTGTAAAAATCAACTATTGCCATAACACGTGTTTTAAGGTTAGCTTTCATGAGTGACAACATGTTACTGCAACATGTATAAACAACAGCGGAGATGGAACCCTATTAAAAACATGAAATGAATGCAATAAAATTACATTTAAGAAAAGGGAAAGATATCGTACGGAAAGCAATACCGTATGACGAAAAATAGGATTTGAACTGACGGTTTTAAACCGTTTATGGCTGGAGCGGAAAACGGTGAAACACCGTTTTGTTAACAAAACAGCTTTAAACCGTCAAATATACGGAAAAAGTCCGGGAAAAAATGGATATTTTTTACAGTGTAGTAAACCAAATTCAATTACCCAATTCTCCAAAATAAAACACATATTAAATATTCGTTGCGAATGTTACATATTACGAATTTGAAAAAAGTGCGACACAGACCGAGAGACGAAACAAGACTACTTACCCTCAAGCCGCTCCGAAATGGGGATGATTAACACGTCGCGCCCCCTTCTATTGTGTGTCGTCTAGTGGTGTCGTTACAACCCTAACGTGAAGTTTCCACCTGCCAAACTTTATCACCCAAATACAGGGCTAAAATTTTAATAGAATTTTGTTAGGTTTAAAATAGGTATAGATTGCAAATTTTTTTGCATAATATTGTATTGCATTGTCGATCTCTAGATTTTTGGACAAGACTCTCAAGTTGAATAAAAGCTTATAAAAAGAAAGAAGAAGAAAAAAAAAACCCAGAAAAATTCTCTATTGGTTGCAAAAAATTCTGCTTTTTCTTCCTCTTGTAGAACTGAGATAGATGGTGTTGCTTGTTTAGCGACGACTTTCTACTTCACCGCGCTAATTTGCATTTTGAAAATTCACCAGTAAAGGTAGTGACGGAAAACGAGATATTATGGACGCAGTTACGAAATCGGAGACCAACCACAGCAAAACCTGTATAGTACATCATTAAACGGCCAGCTCCAAAACGACGTACTGTAATATTTTAGTTCAAAATCCGATAAGATACTTATCTTAGCTGTACGATATAACGGTATATTAATATTTTAAACGAGACATTTCATTATCATTTTTGTATATTACCTAGCTGTTGTACCCGCGGCTCCGCCCACGTTTATCTGTTCTATATGTATGAATAATGTGACCATACGTCCCGTTTTTTGGCAGCCTGTCCCTTTGTCCCCAAGCACAGCTTTTGGAAGCCCAAATGTCCCGTTTTCAGAAAGAGAGCAACCCACGATAACAATTTCAAACAGGAAGGCGCCGAAAATCAAAAATTCCTACGGTCATGACTAGTAACCCGGCGATGAAGGAGCATGCGCTATACTTGTCACCAGTGGCGAATCCGGGGGCGAGGCTATCGAGCTTCAGCCCCCCCCTCCCCCCAGGGCTAAACCAGAAAACTTGATTTCATTTAAAATTATTTAAAATCACTATGATTGCTCGTTCTTAATTTCCCTTTTAAAAAAATAATAAAAACGTGACAACATTGCTTTCTGGCTTGAGAGGGTCGAAAATTTTCCTACTTTTCTAGTCATTCCAGTTGTACTTGTAGCGTTGACGCGGTCGAAAACATTTTTTGGCTAGTTACTTCATTGCATTTTTTATTAAATTATCGAAAGTATTGTAGTGTTTTTATTATTCTTATTGTCAGGTGAGAAAGTCTGTTAAGTGAAAGTGTTTTGGTTTACTTTAGCCTTGAGGTTTGAGATTCGTCACGACGATACAAAATTTTTATGACCTCAGCCCCCCTCCAGACCCAAATCCTGGATTCGCCACTGCTTGTCACACATATGTAAGTTGATTAGAAGCCTGCTGTCTCGCACTTAGTTCTAACTTCATTACACCGCATGAGGTGACAGAATGAAACACTGGTGATATTTCAATTGAAAGTCGTTGGGTGGATCTGTTCAAACACTTTCACGCCAATAATTTAAATCATACGAACTTTCGTATAATTATTCTATGTCTACCTGGCACTAATTCGCCCATGGAAAGTGTCTTTTTTTCTTATGACTAAGTTGTGGACGAGCTAGAAAACACAATTGCAAGTCCCAATTTATAAAGCAACGTTAATTACCAAAGTTAATTCTGAGAAATCTTGCCACGAATTTCATTATTTTTTAAAAATCTACACCAAATCTAGTGAAGCAAAAATGTGCTCTTCAGAAAAATACAATATCACGTGAATTATTTATTTTCACGTGTTTATTCCTGATCTTTTCATTAATAAATAAAAACCGAGGAAATATGTGTTTTATTGAATTTACATAATATTAAATAAAAAATTTCAAAATGTCCCGTTTTGAGCGGAAAAATAAATGGTCACTTTATATATGAAAGAAAAAGTAAAACACATACGCCTTTACGTCGAACGGTTTTCCGAGTTCCAGTATTCAACCTCTTAAGAGGTTTTAGGAGCCTAAATCCTAATTAATTAATACTCTAAAGCAGCGGTTCCCAACCTTTATTGACTCGCGACCCCTGGATCAGTCTTTTTATTTTTGAGTACCCCCTTCCATTAAACCCCTCCACAACCATTCTTCAGCGCAAAATTTTTTTTATTAATACAGCGTCAAGGACTTCAGTTTAACAGTCAAACGACTCGAATACATTTAATAAAATTTGTAAGATTGTTTTTTCACTTTACATTTTATTCCATCTTTTAAAATAGTTTTTGTTCAGCGTCAAAAAAAAGGAAAACAGTATTGAAGTAATTTGCCATTAACTTATGATGAGAGCTAATAATTACTCAACTACTAGATATAATATACTTCTTCCTTTTTCTTATTTCAGGAATAGGCTTTCGGATTCATCCAATTTTCACTTTCATTTTTCATATGAACATGAGAAAACGAAATTCTAGAATATTCTTATGATCTGCGTTTTCCGCCATTACCAAAATCACTGTCGCGTACCCCTAACTGGTCCCCTGCTTACCCCGAGGGGTACGCGTACCACAGATGGGGAATCTCTGCTCTAAAGCTTTCGGATAAACGACATTTTCAGTCTCACCGTTTGGTGCAAATATGTAAATATTGCATGGAGTTTCAGTCCAGAACATGCACCATGTAATAATAATATGATAAATAACAAACATGTAATTATAAACAAATAATAAAAAATTGACAAAGTTATTTTCTGATCTCAGTCCCAGTTATAGCCCGGGAGATGCTGGCTTTATTAAGTTCTTAAATAGGAAAAAATTATCTTCGGGAAAATATTACTATCTATTAAACCGTATTTGCGCAACTATTCACTAAACTATATGAGACAATCTGGAAGACAAATGGCTGCCCTCCCACAGTTTCTTAACTGTAATCTCCACTTATGAAATACAGCATCCGACCAAATTAAAGTCCTCGCGACTGAGAAACTGCGGGGAGCATTGGTGATGAATAATCTGTCATCCCGTTAACGAGAAACTGAGATGAGTTTGCGTCGCCGAGAGCGCCTCTGTTCATGGCTCACGATTCGCACATTTCTGTGAAACCTATCTAAGATGTATTGCATTCAGGTACGCAGTTGCGCAGCAAATACAGTAGCCTAATGGCCGGAGAGGAGCCACGTGAGCCCTAGAATCGGCGGTGTGGTGTGGGATCTAGCCGATGCCGGATAAGATATTTTAGCGGGGAATTGCATACACATTTCATAAATTTTGTTTAGTTATATTAACGTCCCGTTTTGTAGGAACTCCGGAGCTATTTTGGGAGACCTCGTAATACTGAACCAAGGTCAGATGGCGAGAACGACACCTGAGCTGGCACCTCCCTCTCCAAGTTTCGCCCCACATCAGCGGGAGGACAATTGACCTACTACGTATGATTTAACGTGCAACAGACCTATATACACTGCGGATCTTCAGTGGAATCGTATTTCGAATCTGGAGCCACCGGTTCCGAATATGTTCCACCGCAGACGTTTCTAGAACTCCCCTTTTCATGTTTTAGGATGTCATCTATAGAAACTCGAGTATTGTATAGCAACGGATTCGGAAAAACTCCGCTCTTTTGCGCATGCGCCGGGCGGAGTTATTTTCATCAAAATAGGGGGGAAAGTGGAGAATGGAAGGGTGATGTTTACATTTTGCTGAGCGTGATCTAACAAAGAACTCCGGAAATGCGATCATATGACTCATCGCCTGACACCCCTTTCCGGTGTAAAATCGTCCAAAAGGGGTAGTCTCAGAATCCGTTGCTGAACAGGATGCGATGTTCTTTGATCACGTTTTTCGGTCTGTCGGTCGCAATTAGATAAGTAATATCATAAGTCGAACAGATTATTTAACCCCTTAATCGCTTTGGCCGAGCCCCACTCGTGCATCGAATTAAATTATTTTTTTAAATTTTAAATTTAAAAACTGGAATTAAGTCATTCATAGACGCTATCATTCGATATAAAAATGACATGTAATCCATTAACATCCGAAGTGTCCTATGGGCATCCCCAAAACAGGGGGGGAGGTGACCATCTAATTAGTCAGAACGCCGCCCCATGCACCGTACCTGAAGCCATTACACCAACCGAACCGGTTGAGCGGACATAGAACAAATCTAAAAATTACACTGGGCTTAAAATTAAAACACATACACTTATTTTATATTTCAGGGGAAAAAATTAAACAACATTTTAAAATTACCACACATATCATCACATGAAAGTCACGCATGTCTGCATTTTTACAAGATCGCCTCCATAGTCTTAAAAATTCACTGCGTATACTATAAAGCTTCCTAACATCACATGCTAACGTGTATGGCCATTGTTCGACAAATTTTACGAAAGTTTGCAATCCTTTGTCTGCTTCATTCCTCACAACTTTCTTGGCCTGCGTGTCGTCCTCATCTTCATCCTTCTCCATTTCCAGAACATGCTCGAATAATGAAGACAGAGAGTGATGGGAACAGAATTGTCTACATCCACTCAAGCCTGCGCCTCCTCTTCACTAACCCCTTACAGTTTTTCACAGATGACTGAATTTCGGATTTCCATTTATGCCTTCAAAAATGCCGTTATTTTGACACTGTCCGTTAATTGGCAGCCGGATACGAGAGATGTTACTGTACTCATAAATTAAAGAGAATGATTTTGAACAATGAAACTAAACCAAGGCGACGTATATACTGTTCGTTTCAGAAACCCGCGCCTATCGCTTGTGGACGAGTTTACTCCGCAGAGGGGCGATACGCAGTCAGTAAGAAGAGCTCTTTTCCGGAGTTCTTTGTTAGGCGCGTTTTCATTTTCTATTTGAATCGCAATGTTTTGTTTTAATTCCAAACTTGTGTTATGTTTCTATATTATAGTTTAATTATAAAAAAAAACATCTTTTCCTCTCTCTTTCATCGTTTTGGTGAAATCAAAGCTGACTGGCGCATGCGCAAAAGCGTAGAGGTTTCTGTATATGAAAACAGCGGACAGAACGCCAACCCATGTCCCTGCAACCACCACATTTGCTGTACCAGTTGGATGGACGTGAGACGAAAACAGTGGACAGGAAAGAGTAGTTCAAAAAATAGGACTGACATTTGGTCATCGATAAGGCTGCATTACTAGGCATTAGAAACATTACAGCAGAAGCACACGTGTTGTTATAGAGAGTTAATCATGGCATCTCAAAATACAATGGAACCTCGGGGATCGGAACATTTTTTTTTAATTTTCTGAAAAAATTTTATTAAAAAATGAAAGAAAATAACAATTAGGAATCAGAAACAGAGAAAATGTTTGTTCCCGTTTTAAAAGAATCATTTGAATTGGTATTTAAGAATGAAGACAGCACCTTAATGAGCAGAAACAAAATCGTTTCTCTTCTTTTGACGTAAGGAACTAAACCTGCTTGACGATGCGAATCGCAGTTAGCTCTTTCCGAACTCTTTTCACAGAGTACCCAAATTTGGTGCACCAAGAGTATTTTACCGAATTATCCGGAATCCGAAGAGAAGTCAGCCCCAATCTGTTTGGATTCCCGAGGTTCTACTACTGTCCTACCGCTACGAGAAAAACCCCAGACACCAGGCATGCCGGTGGCGGTTGTTATGGAAACGGGATATTCCACTGTATTTTTTGGGGGAGGGAAGGAAAGGGCTTTATTTCATTTGGCGCAGTTAGAACCGGCGGAAGTCTCATTTCGGTCGAAAACGAATTCCTCCTTCCCTCCTTTCTTCGACTCGTCTATTTGAGGCAACCCTGCTCAGGGTTCTTCTCGTGGCGGTAGGACAATATATCTCCAACTTTAACTGTAAATCCCATCCAGGACTTGGATTTACGAGACAAGCACCGAAGCCGACTGTCAGGAGATACTGCCAGTTCAAAATCGCCAAGAAATTTTTAAGGAAAGCGTAGGGGACTCACCTTCCGTGATCAGTACTAATGGGATTGCTTTCAAAATCGGTCCAAGTTAACTTCTCGATGTTGTCGTCTGTTGTGAAACAGGTGACGAAGAAGTTGTCCCCAGTGAAGTAGGCGTGATCATTCTTTACGGGCTGAAGATACAGCTGACTTGATTGAGAATCTGAAAAAAGAGAATGAGGCACATTGTAAAGGCGCAGAAGTAACAATAATAAGAAGAGTTTTGCTTTCCCCTAGATGACAAAGAAGCATAAATGACTAGACTGAAATTGGAATTCCAAAATTTTGGATTTTTTATTTCTATTCGTCATTTCTATTCTAATTAATAAATAAACTCACTTTAATTTCATTATTAATTGTAAGATCGAAACAAGCAAATCAAGCTGTATTATGATCGACACAAAATATTTTTTTAAATCATATTTAACGATACATTTGCTTTGTAAAACAATGAATTTAAAAAAAATATCCCTTAAAGTAAGTTATGCACAAATATTCCAGATTGGGCTTTCACTACTCCTCTGTAATGTTTCCAAGGAATTTTTTTGGAATATAAATTAAACATACAGAAAAATCATAACTGATAATTTTAAGATGATTTTTAAACTTGAATCACAAAATTTACAGCGAACGTTGAGTACCCCCTTTTCTTATGCAGGGCCCGATGGTGTGGCGAGAGGGGGGTGCTAGCTCAGGTGCCGTCCTCGTCATCTGAACGTGGTTCAAAATGACGAGGTTCGTCCTAAAATAGCCCTCGGGCTGCTTTAGAAACGGAATGTTAATATGACTAAACTTAACTACAGAGCAGGACTGATTAATTTTATTTTGCTGGCAACCCCTTTTCACTTCAAAAGTGTGTGTGTTTCCCTAATTTCCTAACATATTTGACTGAAAACTTTTCCCCGATTCTAAGTATACTTTTACATAAGAAAACAAAAATTAGGAATAACAAAATGAATAAATTATTCGATACACTTCTTTGATAAACTTAAACAAAATATATTGATCAAATTACTTTCACAATTACTTGTGTTAACTAATATTAACGAATGCACCTCCCAAAAGTCATAAAATTTTGGGGATACTTATCGGGGTCACAAATCATATTTTAAGAAGCCTTGGTATGGATTGTAACAATCTATATGTATGTTACTGTCTTTAACGAAAGTAAAACATCGAATGTTTTGAAAAATACA
>BGPR01024691.1:0-22983 GCA_013235015.1 Araneus ventricosus | reverse complement strand
TGTTTCGAAATTCAAATAAACTCAAGTTAACGAAAAAAATCCAGAAAGAGTCCTTTTGGACTGATAATTAAGAGATCAGCATTTGGGAGCGTTTAAAGTGTTTGGTATTAAAATAGTGTATTAAATTGGATTGTTTAGATGAATGTCACATAGGCATTAATTTGTCAGTCAAAATTATCAATAGTTTTTCTTAATAATTTTAAACGTTAAACCCGTTATAAGAATGCATATTTCTATAGTTAGGCCGAAATTATTTGAAAAGTTGAGAAGTTAAATTTTTTAAGTTGCACTGGAATTATCTTTCAATTCCTTTTTTTCAGAAACCGATAATCGTTCCTGCGAGCTACATTTTTCACATGTTTTTAGAACTTGGAGTTATCGAAGATCTTTTTAAAGGATTAAGATCGCATCTAACTGTGTTCTGAATGATTGAGAGTTCAGTATAATCTACAATTGCGTTATAGAACCAATTTTTAAGAACGAGGATTTGTAAACTTTGAAGTCTTACTTGCCGTCATCAATTGTTACCGAGGACGGAACTTGAACATGCCTCGAGCTGATAAACACTTCGTCTAATAGGAGCATGGGTGTTTTCTTGGTATCGTGACCTGTACTATATTTCGAGGCAAAATCATGGTCCTAGTTTCTTTTAACGATGATTCAGCGTGGCTTGAAATGTCATTCACTTTTCTCGGAGAATGCTGGATAAACTATACAGACGTCAGATGCTTTTCGATACTGCAACATCTATTCAGGTACTGCAGAATAAAAGAAGTAATTTTATTAGATCTGAAAACTGAAAATAAAAGCGTTATTTAGATGCACGGTAAAACGTTAAAATAGAAATAACAGAATTATTTTGAAAGCGAACGCTCAATAATTTACAAAAATCGGATGCGTTCTTAGTGATGAATCAATCTCTTTCCATGCTCATTAACGATGATATTTCAATTTTATGCTAACATTAATTTTTTTTGATTATTTAAAATCCCTATTGATTCCTTGAATTCAGCTTCTGATAACTTTCACGTCAGCTATTTTCAGAACACCTAGATGGATCATTGTCAGACACGGACGCAAGATTAGGAAGGGTTACAATTTACATTCAACATAAATAGATAAAAATGGATTTTACGACAATTTTACAACTTTCGCCGTTATTATTTTTCCATTAAAATATAATTTGGGTTTTCAGAAGGCAGTCTTTATTTAATGAAATAGTTACCGACATTTTTAATAATGAATTCATGGAAATGTAGATAGTTTCTCAACAATATCTTAAACAGATTCCGACTAATAATTTTTAAAACTGTCCCGTATGTCAGATTGATCTAAACAGCTATCGAACAAAAATTACCTCTGAATTCAGGAGTTTTTTTATTGACTGCTCTGCTTCTCTAAGAGGAAGCCGAAAGACTTACATAGCGCTTGCGCTAACAGCGTTGAACTTCTTGATGAAATCTCTCATGCAAAAAATTTCAAATAATATTGTTACAGTCATGGAAAGTCGCTTCCCAGCAATGCAAGTCTTATGGTTGGGAAGAGAGTTTTACAAGGTGAAGCATGGAGTGACCTCAGCGACTCTTATGACACGCATGACCTTGGCGACAAACTTGGCGAACATTTTGGCAAAAAATTTGGCGACCTTGGCGACAAATAGATTATTCCCGAAAATGCAACCCTTTTCTCGATATTTCTATTAGGGGGCCGAGATCCAGGTTTTTCCTGAAAATTCTATGTGACGTCACGGCCTATCGGGGAGAGTATATAAGACCGCGTTTGGATCACGGAGTGTCTTTGATCGACTGGTTACTTCACTTTGAAGCGTGAACGTCTTCGGAGTTCTATCCGCTGAGTGAGCTAATCAGCTGGTGAGCTGAGCTGTTATTGTCGTTACTAGTTATTTGCTGACTGTTTGTGCTGTTCGATATCAAAGTGCTGAACTGTCATTACCTGTGAATTGTTGTCTATTTACATTGGTAATCTGTGCAAGGACTATTGTTTCCTGTACCTGTGCTACGTGTTTTCCTGCATGTTTGTAAATAAACCTTCATTCTCCATTATCCTGCGTGTTGGACTGTTTATACCATACACCACAGAGAGACTATGTGCAACAATATGAAAGAAACCTTGTAATTTTGAACAGCGGTCGTATGACGAGAACGACACCCGAGCTGGCGCGCCCCCTCCAAATTTCCACACCACAGCAGCGGGAGGACGCTTATCCACTACGTATGATTTAACGTGCAGCACTCCCCAAACACGGCGGATCTTCAACTGAATCCGGTTTCGAACCTGGAAACCTCCGGGTTAGAGAGATTATTCTAGAGACCTTACCATTAGGCCATCGCCGAGCTTTATGTTAAGATTGCAAAAGTAGTAATGCACGTGGTAGAAGAAAGAAAATGCACAAGTCATGATGCACACAATCTAATGCCTCTTAGCACATTCATCTTTGTTGGTGGCCTCCCGAGGCTTTGGGCTGCAGAGTTTCGGAACTTTGATGGCAGCTCGTACAAATTTCAATTTCATAATTTTTCTAGAAGTGAACTGGGTTGAAATCTACAAGTTGGAACACACTCTTAGTGAAACGGCGCCATCGCGCCAAGTCGCCAAAGCAAGATGGTAAACAAACGGTCATCGGTCACAGTTAAAAGTTAATCGTTTAATCTTTTGTCGAACCCATTGCATTTGTGGTTTGTCGTTGCACTATCTCCCGTTTTAAATGTAGAATTTCAACAGAACTACTAACTTTCCTAGCTCATTGAATGTACGGCATCTGTTACTTTTAATTATTCTAATGAAGCAGGGAAAATACGGCTCGCGATGCCTGCGGCGTCTGAAGTGGGCACCGGGCAAATTTTTTTAACTTAAAAAACATCAGCGGCTTCGCTTTCAGCAAAGTGGGATCCTAGTAGCTTCGCTAGCTTAGTGAATGTACGGAATCAGCTTCTTTTAATTACTCGAATGGAGCAGCAGAACATTTGCCCTTAGTAGCGTTCAAAACAAGTACAACTTCAAAAATTCCATGCAAACGATTTTTATTACAAGACAAAGAAAAAATCTCTCAATTATATGATCAGAAAAATATATCACTAAATAAACCCAATTTCTATTTGTCATTTATTTACTAATTGAAATCATACTAATTAAAATACATTTTATTTAATTAAATATTTAATAAATATTTTAAGTTATTTAAAAATCCGCGTAGTATGTAAACAACTCAAATCGCGCAAAACGCTTGCCATGACGTAAGCAATCTAGCCGATGGGTTGCCAATGGAACTAATCCGATCGATTCCTCAGGTTACCATTTTGGCGATGAAATCAGTGTGTTCCAACTTGTAGATACCAACCGTGAACTGTTTAATAGAAAGATTTTGGGAAAGGTAGCGTTTGCACTAGAATTCTATGCAAAAATTAATGTATTTTTGATCCGTGTACTCCGAGGAGATTATTATAAATCTATGCCATATACCGAATTCGAGTAATAACTATTTACCGAAATATTTGATTTCCAGCAAAATGATTTTTTTGATAGTTCTTGAATTTAGACAAGTATTTTTATGAATAAATCAAATACAACTTATAGCATTTGCAGATACATTTGTTAATTGCCATTTAGCTCAAACTAGCATCACATGATACATACAAATAAATTTTGAATAAAACAGAATTTAAGATTGGTTGGTTGGTGTGGTTTTAATGGCACAAGGGCCAATTTGGCCATACTGCGCCAAACGTTCGTTGTTTTCAAGTCGCATAAAAATTTTAAAATGCTGTAATTGAGAGAACTAAATGAATTTAAAAAATTGTACTTCCTTTAAAAAAGTAAAAACATTGACGCCAGGATTGGTCCCCAAGATGTCAATTAAATCAATGATACAGAATTTAAGAATATAATACCGATGCAGAATTTATTTCATCGTGTTCATAATTTCTGAGCTCCGAAAATATATTCAGAATATCATTGCAAATAATTCCAATTGTTTACTAAACAAGTTATGTGCATTAATATAGCTGCAATCATCATGATTTCCCAAGGTATTTCGTGCGTAAGATATCGGAAAACAACAAAATTCGGCCAATATTACACTCTTGGATATGGTAGCAAACCTATAAGCCTTGTAAAAACCACGTTTCAATCATTATATTGAATTTGCAACCAAGTAATTGCGTATTTCACTCATACATACAGATAGATAATTGTTGTTTTAGATTTCTTAAAATATTAGAAAAATTAAACCCTTAGTACTGTTTCAAAGTTGTTACTACAAGTTGCATTCAGTAAAAATCTTGTGTTGATCGATTAAGCATGATTTTTTTTGAGCGCAGATTGATTAACCTTCCAGCGGGCGGGAGTATGCAGGAGATATTTATATCATGCAACGGATTACATATTTTTATCGTATTGTTTTACAAAAATAAATGAGGCTTTTATCTATGTAATCTGTATTTGTTAGCTTTGTACTAAACAAAGACCATATAAATAAAAATTGCACTTAAATTTACAAAAGAACGATTATATGTAATACGATGCACAATACAAGTTTCTCCTGCTTATGCGCGCCTACTCGAATGTTACTGGAAAAGGGACGTTTTTGTCACGCTTTACTTTCGCAAATACAAAAACGCAGCCAAAATTCAGAAAAGATACATGCTGCGTGGATTTGATTTGGTTTTCCCTGGCACAAAATCCTCGAATGCTGTGTGTGGAGCCAAAGCCTTAAAAAAACGCTAGAGTAAAATTTAATTTGCGAAATTTATTTCGTATGCATGGTTTATACTCGGAGATGAACAACTACCTGGTCGTCCAGCTGAAGTTAACGACAACCGTTTCAAGGTAAATGCAGATTGTCATAATAAAACATGGGAGATTTCTTTGGATCTCCAATGCTATATTACGACAATATGTACTTTACCTCTATCATACATGCATTAAAAAGCTTTTAAAATAACTTGGCCGAGAACACATTCGATTTATGGGTTCCTCATGAACAGAAAGAAATTCTGTTTAAGAGAAACGAGTTCACACATGCGATTTATTCCCTAAATGCAATCAAGGCTATTCATTTTTGAAACGTTTGATTACAGCAGGTAAGAAATGGGTTGTTTACAATCATACCAATTGAAAAGAGTAAAATACAGCAAAATAAAACCAGTACAAACATCATTCGAAATTGTTATTCATAGATGGTCATATAATTAATTTAGTAGGATAAAAGAGTTTCTTTAAAAATTTTATTAAATAAATGGATTGATTTTATCAATCACTTCTTCAAATATGTATGGTCATTAACCGATAAACACTGAACGATGCAATTAAAGAAAAGCCACTTGCATTAGCAAGTCAAAGAAATACGTTCCTCAACGGCGAGGCGAGGCTACACATATCTTTGGTTACTCCGCAAAAATAATTGGATCACACCCATCAATAACCACTGTCGAATACTATGTCGAATCCTACTTTGATGAATGTTTTTCCTGTAAGAACAAGAAGTTTCATAAACGTTGAATTATAATGCTCCTGAAGGATTATACCATACGAATAACATTCCACAATTATTTAGTTGAGAATGAAAATAAAGTTTTGCCGACAACTCTGTTATAGCGCTTCATATAAATAGCAATTCTCCTTTTTAAAAATATTAGAACAAATTTCCTAGCATCGAATGTAAATATACTGAAGAATAGCCCGCAATTTTATTGAGAAATAGTTATAAATTAATTATTTTAATGACTAGAGTTATATATAATTCAAAAATAAAAAATATCTGCAATTCAAATTGTTTTAAAATGATACTTACCTCATCTTTATTCAAAGTATGAATACTGAATACCCGGACATCAAATACGATTATGAAAGGTGTTGCACCGACTTTTCTGAAAATCACTTCCAAAAAGATTTCGACTACAACATAGACAAAACGATGAATAGGCAGGTTTTATCAATATGCAAATAGGCAGATTGAACTAATCCATCGTTCTCTTCTTCCAAGAATTTTTGCAACGTTGTCGCCCTGAAGGCATGATAATCAAAGAAAATTGCAAGATAAGATAATCGGATTTGGGCCCAGAAAAAGCATAATGGCATGCATTGAAAGCTATTTGATAGTTTCATCAGGTACGAAAAATTAACAATAACAAATATAATTCACAGTATTTGGCTGTAAAATCCGAAACAATTACTTTAGCTTCCGTGGAAAACCAGGCGAAATGGAGGAATAAATAATAGAATTTATCAACATTTTTTTTTCTTTTTGGAAATGCTAACAAGTACATGTCCATTACCAAAGATGTTAACGAAAAAATAGAGTCAATGGATGAAAGATTTGGGTTCGAACATTTGTCAGTCTTTCGCGCATGAGTATTAACGTGATTACCACATAACGATTAGCTTCATTTACAATCTCGGGTTTTTTTTTCTCTTTTTTTTTTATCTAAATGGCTAGCATCGTATAATTCTTAACTTTATGAGCAGAGGATTATAGAAACGGAAGAAACCGAAATCGAACCTCATACTTTTAACAAGCGCTTATTATCGAAACAGAGATCCGAAGGCATAAAAACCAATCCCACTATAGGCGCCTATGGGAATGTCTTTTACCTCGCCAAGTTGATCGTTGTGCCCGCTAGGGTTTCCGTGTTTACTTTGATTGACGCGAAACTGAGTTTTTTCTTCATTGTGTTTTGAAAACCTTCCATCTTTATTTACGATTAACAACTAATAACAAATTATTTTCAACTTTAAGACGCTCAAGAAGGAATTCATTCTACTTTAAGTCAAACACATACACACACAAAAAAAATTACAAAGTAGAAATGTTTACATCCTTATAACAGATTGCATCTCTCGGTCGTCGTCGGAATAGAAAAAAATTACAAAGCATTTCTCGCCAAAAAAGCGAAATATCGCCAAATATTGGCATCGAAAACACTCCCCATAGGCGTCTATAGTGGGATTGGCTTTTATGCGATCCGAAGCACATATTTACGGATCCTACATAGTAGGGAATGAGGTCGCTTCTCATTGGCTCTCAGCGTCACGTGATTTGGCTTACTTTTAAATGCGTCGTGGAACTAAACGGTACTTACTAACGCTGAAGGTTCGTCCTTTATTTATTTCATTCTAAAAATGTATTCATCATTCTCTTGAGAGGCATCCTATTAATTATAATTAGAAAGTAGTTTTGATTTTTCCAGGATGCGATAGCAGAAGACAAAATATTAATTAAGATCCCGCCGAAGCGCAGTGCTATGACATCATTTAGAAGCAATCCAAATCACGTGACGCTGAGAGCCAATGAGAAGCGACTTCATTTTCTACTATGTAGGATCCGTAAATATGTATCCGAAATCCCTTTGAGATGGCGTGCTTCGGGAATGGGAACAGAACTTCACTAGCGTAACGAGTGGGGGTGGCAACTTGAACCACAGTAATCCCTAAAAAGGGAAATTATTAGCATGCACCTTCCCTATCCGATGGAGAATTCAATCAGTCTGGAAAATATCATGGACGAATTAGGTCGTAAGAATGGAATCGGTAATCTGCAGATTTAAAAGCCAATTATCTAAATATTCAGCTGTGTGAAATACGTGTTCGTAAATATTTGTGTCGTTTTGTTATTCGTCAAATAAATAATTCGAAAATGCAAAAAGAACTGGTTATTTGAACTCTAAAAAGAACACGCAATATCAAAACTCAGGCTTAACGCCACGGGGGGGTTGAGATGGTATAGACGCCCCATGGCTTCAGTCTTGAGGGGAACCACGAAGACAATATTTCTGTATTTATTTTACATGTTAACACCTTAACTGTTTTGTTCTCTCAACTATCTAATTAGATGACACCTTAACTGTTTTGTTCTCTCAACTATCTAATTAGATGACACCTTAACTGTTTTGTTCTCTCAACTATCTAATTAGATGACACCTTAACTGTTTTGTTCTCTCAACTATCTAATTAGATGACGCCTTAACTGTTTTGTTCTCTCAACTATCTAATTAGATGACACCTTAGCTTTGTTTGTTTTCCTTTATCTGAATGACTTTAGAATGTTTTGTTCTCTCAACTATCTAATTAGATGACACCTTAACTGTTTTGTTCTCTCAACTATCTAATTAGATGACACCTTAACTGTTTTGTTTTCTCAACTATCTAATTAGATGACACCTTAACTGTTTTGTTCTCTCAACTATCTAATTAGATGACACCTTCTGTTTTTGGAATGCTTTATAATTTTAATTCAACTGAGATCCTAAACGACAGCTGAAATGTTTATGAATTCTACCTAATTTTTGTATCGAATTATAACGGCAGTGAATGACTTTTTTTAATTCAGAAGTTTAAAATTGTGATAATTCGATGCACGTACGCCTTAAGGACAAATCCGTTAAGAGGTTAAAAACCAGAAATCCACGGATAAATTTGAAGGAGGGTGATGCGAAAAGTAAGTTCTTAGCCCCAATTCTATTTACCGTCTCTACGCCACTGAATGGATTGTGTGGTAACCGCCTGAATGCGGAAAGTAAACCGCGTATTTTACTCATAGAGCCAAATTTTAATTATATTTTATTTAACTTCTAAGGGCTGTAGATCTGATAAACTTCATATTTGGATTCTGCCCTAACGATATAACGTCAAAGGGAAAATTTCTCTTGAAAACGGTTTTTTTTTTCAAAAATCGTATTGCTGACCTTAAACTTCCAAACCTCGCAAATAGTATATGAAAAAGAAATTTTACACATATCTCATGCGTTCACCGATGACAAATCGAAATCCATGACATTAACAATTTTTCACGCTTTTTCCACGAAATATATGCGGCTAAAAGAAAATGACTAGTTCTAGAAGCTTCTTCATTCACATTAAAACTTGATTTGATTGGGGGTTTTTGGGATTTTCAGCAAAAACGGCTATTATCCCCTATTCATCCCAAAGTTCTTTTCAATCCGTAATCAAAAAAGAGATAAAAATTGCTCTCAAAAGACGGGCTAAAAATATTTCCGATCTGATTCGGTCAAGAGAAAAAAAATGGCACTTTCCTAGAAAGGTCATATTCTTTTTTCCCACATTGGGACTTTTGAATTATTTTTTTTATCATTATTCAATTTGTTTAAGTATTAGCCGTTGTTCCCGCGGCTCCTCACGCTTTTATATGTCTTATACATATGAAAAAAAAAAGAACGCATATGCTTTCATATCGTATAGTTTTCGAGTTTTAATATACAAATCTTTAAGAGCTTTTAGTACCCTTAATCCTAACTAATAATACTTCATTAATTACTACTTTAATGGTTTCGAATAAACGCCATTTTTTATCTCACCGTTTGGAGCATATATGTAAAGATGGCTTGGAGTTTTCATTCCAGAACATGCCATGGGAGAAACAAACATGATAACGGCAGATTTGTTTGTCATCGTACACTCATCTCAAATGATAAATTTGCAATTTGTTGGACAATCGCCTCATCCTCTTGTATTGCAAATAGGATTCTCAGTGTGAGCAAAACCAGCGATAATTGTAACGGAGAATGTGCTATGCGGTCACCATCCAAAAGACTGATGACTATTCTTGATTGAGCAAGGGCAAGCGCTATACAGTGCTGTTCAGAATTATTAGAACGCTAATAAAAATTATACACTTTTTATTATATGAAATAAATTCATTTATTTTATATCCAAATATATTAATTTTATTATTAATTCAATCTTATTTATTAGAAAAAGCTTCGAATAACTCAAACTTTATCGCAGAATAAGTCGGAACAGGATAATTTTCATATAATTCTAAATTATGCTTTGTTCAAAATTATTCGAACTGTCAAAATCTCACAACAAAAAAATAACACTTTTTCAAAGTAAACTATCATATTTTAATGTTTATCTGGACCTTCTTTGGCCAAAATCACTGCTTTGAGTCTTTGATTGAAGTTGCCAACCAGTTTCTTCGCTGCCTCCTGGTTGATTATGCCATTCATCTTTTATTCTCTCTAAAAAAAAATGATTTTTACTTTTTCTCTCTTCAAAAGGCAATTTCTGATGCAAAATTGACCGTAAATTTTTGATGAGATTAAGGTTTGGGTTTTGTGGTGGCCACTCCAGAATCTTAATCTTGTTTTTTGAGCAATAATCTTTGACAATTTTTGGCGGGTGTTTTGTGTCATTATTTCTTTCAAAGATATACCGTCGACCTAGACTCAAATTTGTGATGGATTTCTTCAGATTCCGGTAGAGAATACCGACACACATACTGACAGCCATTTTACCGTTCTTCCATCACAATTTAACCAACACCTTCAGAAGGAAACATCTCCTTACCGTCATATTTCCTCCTCCATGTTTTACTCTCTGTAGGATATTCATCTGTCAATGCGCCTAACCTGTTCGACTCCACACTTTTTTACTCTTTTTTGATCAAAAAAGTTCATATTTGATTTCGCCTGAACACATAAAATGCTTTCCAAGAATTTTAAAACCTTCGAAATATGTCTCTTTGCAAAGGCAAATATTTTTTGCCATATTTGCTATGTTTTGTTTTGAGATGCATGGTCTTTTTCTTTTGATACAGATAATTAACCCTGTGTTCTTGATTCTAAGATGAACCGTTAGAGCTGGCACATTCAATTTCAAGTCTTCCACGATCTTTCTTGACGATATACAGTGGTACCTCCGAAAAGCGGACAGTTACGGGACCAAAAATGTTGTCCGTTTTTAGGAGGTGTCCGCTATTGGGGAGGACAAACTTTTTATAAAAAAAAGTTTTTTCACTTCTGTTTGATATATGAAACATATATTTTTATCTTGCTTGTTAGAATAATTTTGAAATGTTTGCCAAAATAATTGAAAGTTTTTCAAAAATACCTGTCCGCTATCCAGAGGGAATAACATGGATTGTCCTATATAGAAGGACTGGGACTCGTAAAAATGTCCGTTATTTAGAGGTGTCCGCTATTCGGGAGTGTCCGTTAAGGTATCTGACTACGTCTAAAAGACGGTTTTCGGTCGAAATTCACAATTTTTTTTTATGGTTTTACTTTAAATCCCATTTATTTAGCTTTCTAAATCTGGGTTTATTTTATTTTTACGATGAATAGAAACGGAGATATAGAATTTTTTGTACAGCACGGTAGCTAAAAACGAAACCGGAAGTTGGCTGTTTTCTCTCGTTATACCCAATACACCGCACTCTGAAGTATAAATTAATTTGCTTTCTATTTATTTCGATTAATTATACACTCTATATGCAAGTCATGTCAATTTTAATAAGATTTTGAGTTTCGACAAGCTACTATGAACATTATTGCCAAAATGCACATTTGTGGAGTTACAAAATTCAAGTTTTGGGACATCGATAGCTTAATTGTTGTTTAATGATTGATTTTATGGTCTTAAAAGAGTATTTCATGAACTGGGAACAGTTCCTGGCCAACATATACATTGAAATAATATCTTAACCTCAATAACCATAGAATCGTCACTTCTAATAGACAGTCTTTGGCAGGAACAAAAACCGCTAGAAAAAAATTACGGGCTCTCAGAATGAAAAAATGTGATAAGATTCTGAATAAAGAAGGTATATTCTACAAATGTGACAAATTTCAAAAGAAGTTAAATAAATATATTTTTAATGAAAAGCAAATTAAAACTTTAAACGCGTTTTTTGGAAAACTTATATTTCGTCAAAAGTCACTTACGCAAAACACGATATCTCAAAACATTATTGATATATTTCCTTGAAATTTTGTATATATGTTCTCTTAAGTGTAGTAAAGGCAATGAACTAGACATATAATTTTGAGATCAATAGTTTTTGATTTAGAGCTGCCTAATGTTGATTATACCTATGCATTTTGTGAAATTTTGAATAAGAGAATACTCGACAGGCCATAACTTTCCTGTAAATGCAAGTATTTCTTAGATCCTAGTACATTGCCTTCACCATAGCTGTAAATGTGCTGTGTAGAGAAATAATTTGAATATATGGATTAGAATTTATGCTAGCGTGTTTTGCTTTTTGCTCTAATTTTACCCCTTTTTTAGCTAAATTATCCCATTTTACTGAATCTCAAGTTACATAAAATTTCCTGACTGGTATTAATGGTTGTTTTGAATCATATTGAGTCAGAAAATGAACTGAAATTGGACATTAAAGCGCTTTTTCAAAAATTCGTTCCCGCACGTAGTCAGATACCTTAAGGGAGGTACCACTGTATCATTCTTTTTCTTTGCCAACCTTATAATCACAGAGTCTTCTCTTGCACTTGTTTTCGGTTTTCTGCCTCACAATCTCTTGTTTTCGACGAATCCTGTCCTCTCATACTTCTTGCACAAATAGCAGATACCCGATTCCGAAGATTTTTACTTTTTGCTAAGATTTCATGCGATACCCCATCCTTCCTATTTTCATTGAGGCGGTGGCGATGATCAACAAAAATCTCTAAACTCTTGGGCAATACTGTTGACTTAACTGCTTCAGAGACCAAAATAATTAATTATCAAATAAATGATCTATTAATTTTCTTAAAATTTACTAAAATAAAAACAAATTCAATTCGAATTCACTTAAATATAACCTTCGTCATCAACCGTCCGAATAATTTTGAACAGCTAAAATATACTCTTTAAAACAACAATCTTTTCTAAGAAGTAGTGATATTTCATGGAATAGCTAAAATTTATATGCATTTATCAAGGCGAAATAAGGTACCAGAAAATCAAAACAAAACAGTAAATTATCTACTCTATTAAAATTCGAAGGTAAACAAACGTATGTATGTATGTATGTATGTCCTTCTATCTTCTCACGAACCGCCGAACGGAGAAGCGCGAGGAAAGTACCAAAAGATGGGGAATAATCCAGGGAAGCCGTTTCGGCCATTTATATTCCGAAATTTTAATTAGTGAAAAAGATATTAATTAAAAACTAATTGACAACAATGCTTTTCATTGTTTCGGATACTTTATAACAATACTTTTCATTGTTGCAGTGCAATTCAAAATATATTTTATTGTTGAAGTCGTTTACTTTAAAGAACATTGTTACAACAACAATAAAAAAGTGACGCTGACAGAAATAAAAAAAAATGTATTGTTGCAATATGGGAACCTGAACAATGCAACAAGTCAATGTGGATAGAGTTTTGTGTGGGTGTTGGTAATTGATATAAAGAAACAGGGAAAATTAAATCGCTCATATAGGGTTTTTACTAAAACTATTGTTTTCTATGAGGTTTCACTTGTAGATTTCATGTACTCAGTGCATCTTGCTTCATGTGTATATAAACTGGAGGCGGGCATATGAAAAAATACGGATTCCGATCAACGCTGGGTTCATTCCTTCCGTACTAAAGTCAGACAAAAAATAATTCCGGAATCGTAATTTTACAAAATAAAGATTATTTTTGCGATTTTTTAAAAGTATATTTTGAAGCCTTTACGCGGACGGAATGATTGAACCGCTCTTTTCTCCTTATTTATTTAGGAGAGAATGTTGGGCATGTGTCACATGACCTCACTTTTTCTCTCCGTCAAGGAATGACGCATTATTCGAGATAGCCCGTTCAACGCCGGGTCACGTAGCTAGTAAAATTTTAAAACTTTATGAACAAAATATAATATTTTAACAGTAAGTTCTAATAATTATGAACAACACTGTATGACATTTAGATTAGATTTCAGTAAGGATCAAATTAATTAAAAAATGTTGTTTCAGTTCCACATGAGACTTCAAGTGTGAGAGGTTCACCTTTCTCTTCAGCAATCAAATTCCCCATTACTTCATGCACTTGGCAGATCTTTTGTTAGCCAGGGTTTATTTGTTTCCACTATATCTTGTGAAATATTCCCATTCTAGTTTGTAATACGTTACAAATATCTTATTTAAGCATCATGTGTTGATTTGTAGGCATGGGTAATACACACTATAACAACTTTTTCCACTAATTGATACACATCTTGATATCAACTGCTAATAAAAACCAACAATTACAAAATTCAGCACCGCTCAAATAAATATTCACTACTCAAGATGCACCGTGCTCACGATAGAATGTCAACGTGAATAATTTTTGAAAATATTTTCGGTTGAGTTTATATTTTTGTGAAAAATATAAAATATGAGTTTGGTTCAAATTTTATGATCCGCATTCACACCTTACTATAATAAAAGCCTTTATATCCAAATGATATGAAAGTTTTGGGTAATGGAGAAAAATATTCATGAATTCTAGATACTACGGAAGAAACATGTGTGCCAAATTTTGTTCTAAACAGAAATTGCATGTTTCAGATATAGATTCACAACATAATATTTGGATTTTGAGCTCTATTGGTACGACAGTAATTGTTAATGGGAAAAAATAATAACTGATGTATAGATATTTCGAAGGTAAAAAAAAAGAGACCATAAAACTGTAGTTAAAAAATGCAAAGGTGAATGAAAATGTCTTTTTTGTCCGTTGATACGTTTTAAAAACCAATCTAGAAACATTAAACTTAAGAACATATGGATTACCTGATTATCGAGTGTGCACTCAACAGAATGCCAACGCGGATTTAAAAACAATTTGGCCGAATTTTAATTTTTGTTTATACATTTCTAAATCTAGGGGGTTAAAATCGCGTGATCACAAAAGCAAATATCCACAGAAAGCAACTTAAGCCTAACATTCGTAAAAGAGCGCATGTAATTAAACAGTGAAATATAAAAATCTAAAGAGCTAAAATCATGTGATCACAAAACCAATGATGGAAACATTCACAGAAATCAATTTAATTTTTAGAGTACGTGTGATTAAATAGAGAAATATAAAACAATGTAAATTTTTAATCACTCAAGTGCTTTTGCATTTTAGAAGATATTGGAATAAACAAAGCATTCTTACAAATTGTGTTTAAATTAATTTCCAACGTTGATTAAAATGAGAGAAAAAGTCATACAGAGATAGAACAGGTATCACTGGAAAGCTTTTTTTTTAATTTTAAGAGGGTATAAAAATAGTTTCTGGACGATGATAGGTTCCAAAGTTATGGCAGAAAAACGCTAAAGCTTTTAATCCCCTTTAACCCCTTTTAGGTGGAGTTAGAAACTTTTTAATTGCTTAGAAAATTAAATATTTAGATATACTTCAGAAAAAGTTTAAAAAAAGTGCCCAAAAACTGAGTTTAGGATGAAATTTTATCTTTTAACAAGCCAACAACTCCAAACATACAGTCGAAATTGTGAAGTTATGGTTATTATACAATTGTGAATACTTCACCTCAATCCCAAGGCTTCAATCTTATTGAAAATTTGTGGTCTGAATTAGAAAAATCTGTCCAGAAACACAACATTAGTAATAAAGAGCACTTAGAAACTCTTCTACAAGAAGAATGGACAAAATTAACTTCTCAGGTAACACAAACTCTTTTTAACTCAATGCCACGCCGTTTAGAAGCTGTTTTGAAAGGCAAAGGATATGCAACAAAATATTTGTTCATGATATTTTTCTGTTTGTTAAAGAGTTAGTCTAAGCCTATTCCCAATTTTGTGACTAAGAAATTTGAAACTTTAGCATGAAGTTTATGCTAAAAAAATATTATCAATCCCTTGTTCTTGTTTATAAGTTTTGTTTGTTCCTCAATGTGTCTTTTATTACTCTTTCAGCTCTTAAGCTTAAAAGTGAATTTTTTATAACATATTATCATCTTTAATGAAGAGAGAAAGTGGTGTCTGTTCACAATTTTGAGAGCCACTGTATTTGTGACATTCGGAAGAGAATGCGTCAAGCAGTTGGCACGCCCGCGTGACAGCCATCCCCAAAGGGTTAGCTTCCCTTCGCTGATAGTACCATAGTCCGCTTTGAAAGGGTTAACATCCCTTCGCTGATAGTACCATAGTCCGCTGTGAAAGGGTTAACATCCCTTCCGCTTTGTCCGCTTTGAAAGGTAGGGGAAGCTGATAGATTCTTTTACATTTTAGAGAGAGTGTAAAAGAATATCTCCCAAACAGAAAAGAGTTCGAAGGTTGACTTCGATGAAAAGAAAATAATAATAATAATTTTCTGAGTTGAAAATCTAAAAATTAGCCCTTCGAAATCTTCATTTTACAGCATTTACTAAAAAACGCTGGAAGTATTTCTCCCATGAACACAAATACAATATGAAATCTGCAGGAGAAAAGACGTGTTGTTTTCAAGCAAAAGAGATTGATGCATAGAGCTTCTGTCCTTCCATATGGCTTTTGAGGTCAACATTGCACCAAAATGTGTAAAACGATTAAAGTTTCATTGGACTTTTATTTTTTATTGTCGGAATGCATAATTCGAAAAGAGTTGCTCGATATAGGTAGTTGTATTTCATCGCTCGATAAAACGGTGCACAGTAACTGCTTTTATAAGAAAATAACTTATCACTATAATGTTTGCGTTGATTAATGAATGTTCGATAGCTAAATATTGCTTATGCGCACGCAAAAAACTACCTAAAATAATTAACAACTGTTTTGAAAAGAAATATAGTTATTTTAACAAAGTCAGTTAATGTCTTTTTTAATTGCCATACATAATACCTATCGCACTTCGATGACTTTAGGGGAAGAAAAGGAAAGAGAAGACGTGGCACCAGATATATAACCTTCATTTTTTTAGATTAGAATATTCTCATGTGTTTTATTAATCATAAAACATTCTTCTAAGGATGTCAATTTTTATTTTATGCATACAGAATAGAATAAAGAGGAAGGATACAAGAACATTTTATTATATAAGTTCTTATCATTAAAGGAAAATCTTAACCAAAGAACTTTCAAACACAAAATGAATTTAATAAAATCAATTTTAAAAACACTTTTAATACTATACTAAAAATTAGATTTGCATTTTAAAATTTTCCTGCGTTTTAATCTTTAATTTATATTTCAATACTATAAATATTATATAATTTTGTAATACAATTTTTTTCTCATATTCACTAGTAGGTGACGCCACTCGTTTGGAATCAAAATTTAATTAATTTAAGGAATTGAAGGACAATTTAGTTCTGAAAATTTTTATATAGGATATTATCATTGAGGATAAGTAACTCTAGGATATGAAGAAGTGAGTGAAAAATTGATTACAAAATTCCATCTTTACAAACATGAAACATGTCAAGTTAAATAAGTCAATAAAAATAGAACAAATCATAGTAAAAATGGACTGCATTGCTAGCACAATTTATAAATAATGACTTTGAAAGTATCACAAATTGTATGTTTAGAATTAACTCGCAATTTTTAGAGATTTATTATTATTAACCATCATCATTTTTCCATCTATTTAATATTTTCATCGAAGGTTCAGTCGTTCATCAGCTTACTACTTAGAAATAACAATAGTGCTCAGCACACTAATTTCTCCTTTTCTTATCGCCACTATCTAATTAACCCTTTCGATGCAAGTTTGCTGGGAAAAACGTCCGCCACGGTCCAAGATGTTTATGACATCAATTGGAATAGATTTTACGTCTGCCGCATATATATGACATATCATAAGTCTATGATATATGACGTCGGACTCTGGAAAGAAACGGCTGTGTCACAAATATGTGACGGTTGGTATGTTAGGGAACGAGTTAAGTTATCAGCAGAAATTTAAGAAGTCTGTAGATTTTAAATGCTTCCAATGAAGATCATTTTTCATACGTGGCGCCATCTACAGAAGAAAAGCTTAAGAAGTTTTAGAAGAATAATTTATTAATTCTACCGCTTTTAAATAGGCATATTTGAGACGTTTCCACAAGAACAAAATAAGCTTGCCTATGGATATGAAATGCACAGAAAAAAAACGTTTCAGAGTATTAACCGTAATAAAAAGATTCAATATCCTGAAATGAATTTAAACTTAAGGAACACCACAATTGTAGAAGAAAATTCTAATTCTTTTAATGGCAGACGCATAGTAATTTTATATTCACCTTCCATATACAGTTTCTTTTTTCTATTTTTTTAGGTTTTAAGGGACACTTGGTAGAAATTTGAACATAGATAAGTATACTTTGTTAGCTGTTGATGAAACAAAAGTATGAATATCGCAACATAGAGAGACATATAAAGGGCCAAGCAGAAGAGGCAGGCCCAAAGGTCCTCCTGAAATAAAAGAGAATGACTATTTTTTAAAAATAATTTTCTTAAGAAACGATGTATAAGACATTTTCTATAAGAAATCTTTAGGATTTTACTAAAGAACTTTGAAAAATATTTAAATAATATACTCTAAGATATGTTTGAATAAATACTTTTGTATACAGTTATTACTCAATTAAAATCATATAAATTATTATAAAAGGCTAATCATACTAGGAATAATTATAAAATAAAAAAATAGAGCAATAAAACGCTTATAAAATGGAGACGTAATAAAATAATAAAAAACGGATCATATCAGCTGAAGATAAATCTTTTTCATTAATCGTTTCGAAATAAAACGGTTCACACGATACACTTTACAAGTACTCGTGTGGTATTTCCAGATGGTGTCTACATGATTTCATTACCAATGGAAACCAATCAGCTTTATCGGCCCCTGTCAATATGCATGTTCTTATACCTCAGATCATTAAAATGGTACTCCAGAATTTAAGATCATTAATGAAATTGTATTAATCTCTTTCAAAATTATAGTTTTAGTTTATCGCTTATCATGAGATTATTGTTTAGTCGGTGATGAATTTCTGGTTCAGAGATAAAATAAATTTATCAGAATTTAAGCAGCTGGTATATTAATTTGAAATTTCATTATTTTTTATTTTAAATATAATGCTAGAACAAACAAATTTTGATTCGTATTGGATATTCCATTTCACCAGTATTAAAGTTTATAGTGTTAATGTCCTCCACTAGATGGCAGGGCTAGCGAAGTTTCTGTTCCGAAGTATTTTCCCCAAAATTAAAATAGGTTCCTTGAGACAATAAATATGGAATTTATGCTTCAATTTACGAAAGAATAGTGTTACAATTAATATCTGTTTTCATGTAACCTATTAGCAAGTATATTTAGTAGTGAAATCTTTTTTAGTTTTTCCTTTTAAAATTTCTATATTTATATCAAGCTTCAAAAATTCTATATTCATTTTAAATTTTAAAAGTTATAAGAGACACCTTCTTAGTTGCTAATGAAATGAAATTTAAAATTTTGTGACATGCTATGACAGATTAAAGGCCAGACGCGATACGAAAGCATCAAGTCTAATGAAACTGAAGATATATTTTTTAAATTATTTTATTAAAGAAGTCGTATTACTTATTTTCTCTAAAGATCCTTAAATTTTCACTAAAGAAACTTTAAAATATTAATATTTAACTTACTTATACTTAACTATACATATACTTTGTAATATGTATGAGTGAAAATTCAGAGATGCAATTATTACGCAGATAAAATCATAAAAATTATCCTTAAAGACCATTCAATTTAATAGTAGTTTTAAATAGAAAATAAAGCAATAAAACATTTTTAAATGGAAATATAATAAAAAATTTAAAAATATTCTTATCGAACTGAAAATGACTTATATCTTGTTAAAAAATTTTAAAAAATGGTTTGTGTGACAAATTGCACAAGAACATGCATGGTATTTCAGTCAGTATCCATAAATTTCGTTCACAACGTATATTATTCAATATATCCGACCCTGGTGGTACGCATAATCTTATACAATCAAATTATATTTTCGAAAATTAACATTATTAACTAAATTGTATTCTTTAAAAAAGTAATATTGTGCTTTACTCTTTTTCAAAGGAAATATTTTACATTAATTCCTTTCAAAATTATAGTTTTTGTTGCATGGTTAATATATGATTACTTTTTCTGTTTTAATGGTTCATGTATCATTGAATTTGTGAATGCATAAATTTATCAAATTTTGTGAAGTTCACTTGCAATAATAAGTAACTTCATTATTGCTTACTATTATGCTAGACCAAATAAATTTATATTCATATTGGATATTCAATTATATAAATTATAGTGTTAATATTCCATAGCAGATGGCAGCACGATCGCAGTCTTATTCCTAGCATGTAAAACAATTTATCGGTTCTGCAAAGTAAGAACTTTGATTTTATTTTTATCTGTTATCTAAATTTTACGTATGCATAAAATTTTTTCTAAAGCAATTGCTAGTAAGTAAAGCATTAATAATCTGATTTCAGCTTTCGGAAAAATCACGTAATTAATTTATCGACTGAATTAATTTATTGATGAAAATATTTAAAATTTAAATTTTTTTTTCTAAGTCGTTAAGTCATTTTCATGTCCATATTATGGTGATGCAGCTAAACTTGAGAGGTGAGAATGAAAGTGTTTACTTTAACATCAAGAATAATGAATATTCACTGTAAAATTTCATTATAAAACACGTTTATTTTTGATATGGCCGTGTTTATATTTACAAGGCAATCAATTTTATGAAAAGAGTTAAGAATAGGGTGTTTGATCTGTTTATTCCTTTTAATCATGAAGATATTAACTGTGCGTAAATACCTAGCTAATGCATTATTTTTCTGCAGAAATTTAGCAAATTTCCTGTTTTCCAAACTGCATAAATTTAGGCTCAGTAGCCAGTATTGTTGAACTGTATTTATCTGATTGGTTTTCAGATGTCTTGTAGCTTCTCATTTTCTCATTAAATGCATATTGAATTGCCAACTTATCTTAAAAGTTATTCCTTCCATTTCTAGAAGTAATAATCATTTGTAAATTTTTGTAGTAAAAACATGATTCGTTATTTTTGTAGTAGCTAAAATTGCTTTAATTTAAAACTTCCAACAAATTTCAAAATATAAAACTTTATCCTTTAACCCTGAAATAGGCCTGAGATCATATTTTTCGTCTTCACAAATCACGCATTTTTTTTTTCAGGTTGCATGGTTTAAATGGTGTGTATTCGTGAAGCACTAGCCTGAATAGATCCGTTTATAACAAGTAAAAATAAGGAAGGAAACCAGATTAAGATGTTATTTTGGTACTTCAAACTTACTTTCATTTTCATTTCCTTTATAATAATAACAAATAGAAGTTCTCCAGTAGTCAATCCAGTTTAAATTTCGCAATTTAAAACTAAATATGGTAATTTATGCTAAGCGTCTTTCATCCATAAAACTATTCCTTATCTCTTCAATCGTATGATAGATATGCATTGTCTAGCAATGTATTCGGAAACCCTCCGATCTTTGGGGCATGCGCCGGGTGGAGTTATTTTCATCAAAATAGGGGAAAGTAAAGAATGGGAGGATGATGTTTACATTTTACTGAGCGTGATCTAACAAAGAACTACGGAAATGCGCTCACACGACTCATTGCCTGACATCCCTTTCCGGTGTAAAATCGTCCAAAAGTGGTAGTCTCGGAATTCGTTGCTGAGTAGTATTAAATTATGAATAAATATTCATTACTAAAAGCACTGACTCATTCATATATGTAAGTACAAGCATTAAGGTACTGATATGCTTGCAGACGTCTACAAGCAATCAATTGTGGGCGTGAATAAGTAAAATATTGGCATTTTTAACCAATAAGCTATTTATTTTTATTAGATTTCTCTAAAGTAAAATACGAAATAATTGTTCGGAAATAAAATGCGAAATCGTGGATGAAAATTAGAAATGCAAGATATTTTATAATATATCCACAATATTGCTACCATACTCTGAATGCCGCGCAACATCGTAATGATATCGTCTGAGTATTGTACAGCATTTTGTGCTAATAGGGGGTCAACGCTGCACAAGGCAAGAAGAGCTTGTAAATGGTACATTATGAAAATAAATAAAAATATTAATAAAGGGAATTATAAATGTGGAAGATTAAAAAATAATAGCAGACAACGACAAGAAGTAAGAATCTGGTGAATGACTTCATCAGAGGCTAGACATCCATGCAGATTCTAAAATGGAATAGGTTTTCTGTAGAGGAAAAAGACTTTAAGGTCTGATATTTAATATCCTCTTTTGGCCTGAACCCAATCCGGTTTCTCTGGTGAATGACTTCATCAGGCACCTCTCATGAAGTCATTCGCCAGATTCTTACTTCTTGTCGTTGTCTGCTATTATTTTTTAATCTTCCACATTTATAATTCCCTTTATTAATATTTTTATTTATTTTGTACTTCGCAATTTTTTCCTGGATGATGCTGCACTTGCGCAGACCAATTAAATTGCTTCTATTAATTTTTGTCTTCTTAGATATTCATACCTTCTTGTCTTTTTAGATACTCAATACATTATGAAAGATGCGCTCTATTATTCTGAAGAAAACTCATATAAGATAAGCAGCTGTTGATATTATTTAGTAGCATTTGGTTTATGAAATTTTGTGTTTTGGTAAGTGATCTTTAATGTACTTAAAATTTATTTTGTTGAGTTGGGTTTTTCTTCTGTATTTTGTGTCGTTGAGTTGGTACTGTGCTTTTTTCTCACACCTTGTTTCAGCTGTATTGTCCCCTTTTCTCACAGTTAAATTTTCTATATAATCACTTTATTCCTTACAGTTTTATTTTAATTGAAATTATTTGTTACATATTGTGTTATCAATACAGTTATTTTTTTGTCATTGCAATTTTTATGAATTTTTAAAGTTCAATACTCTATTGCTATTCAAATATTGTATAGCTTATCATTATCCTGTTAACTTTGCTAAATTGTAATCTTTGCAAAATATTTGACGTAAATTTTATTTATCTTGCTTCCAATTCATTAAGAAAACTCATATAAGATAAGCAGCTGTTGGTAATATTTGGTAGCATTTGGTTTATGAAATTTTGTGTTTTGGGAAGTGATCTTTAATGCACTTAAAATTTGTTGTGTTAAGTTGGGTTTTTCTTCTGTATTTAGTGTCGTCGAGTTGGTGCTGCGCCTTTTTCTCACACCTTGTTTCAGCTGTTTTGTGTTCTTTTCTCACAGTTAAAATTTCCGTATAATCACTTTATTCCTTACAGTTTTATTTTAATTGAAATTATTTG
>BGPR01024690.1:0-22984 GCA_013235015.1 Araneus ventricosus | reverse complement strand
ATTGACAGTAGTACTTTCCGAGTTATCATGTGTCAACATCAGTTTGGGAGTGCACTTAATTGGGATATGTAATTGCTATTATTATTGTTCAGATTAACTTGCTAATTTTAAATACCCATCACAGAGCGAAATAAATGGTTGAATGGTGACCATCGAAATGAAATTTGTCTCTTCATGTTATCCTCAATTAAATAGAATTAAAATAATCGAGAAGAATCTGCTTTCACAATTTTGTACGTCCTGTCTGAGGAGTATATCTGCACTACTCAAAGAAGTCTATCATATCTAATTTGGTTACGGGTAACTTCCTAAATTAACAAACTACATGTTATATTTTTTCATATACTATCTACTATTAACTTTACTACCCTTACTAAACTTATTTTTTATTGCATACTGCACACCAAAATGCAAAATTAAACGAATAATAAATAAAAAGGGGGTGTAGTGGAGCCGGAACGCACCTAAACGGCGGGCGTTCCGTCACTGTTTTCTAATTTTTTGACTCGCCGGAATGACGTTCCGGCACTTATTTCTTCTTTACGAGAAATAGATAAGATAAAAATTGTACCTGCTAAAAATAACGCGGTCTTTTCCTAATCTTTACCCTCGAAAATATGACAAATATTAAAATTTAAAAAAAGTAATAAAGTGACAAGTTGTTGCGGGAAAGGATTAAAAGCGATAAGATTGCAAATATTTAATTGTATTCTATGTTTCGATTCTAAAAACTCATGATATTCAATAATTTATTTATCAATGTTATGATTTTATTACTTAATTTACTTACTTAATTATTACTTAATTTAGTATAACTTGAAATCAACATAATTTTTTAAAATTATTCTTTAAACATCTTCCCCAGATAGCACAACATGTTGTCCGATATTGTACAATATTGTTCGATATTATATGATATTGCACAATTTTATACAATATTACGAATATTGTTCAATATTGTACAGTATCTTTGTGCTACTAGGGTCATTATATTGTTGCTTTTTACTACAGTACGCATTATGTTAATGTTTGATCAAAAATAAAATAATAACTGGAAAGTGTAGACATTTCATTATTTCACAATTTCAAGACCTAGATAAAATAATTATACATTTCAAATGTAAAAAATATTTTATTATGAAATAATCCCCTACCCCCCCCAACCCCCTTCCCCCTCCCCCCCCCCACACCCGGCAACAACATCACCAAGTAGAGCGTTCCGGCTATGATTAATTTACGACTGTACCACTGGCGGGATGGAGCTGTTCAGTCCCGCCAGATGTCGCTCCTCTTGCACCTGCTGACATCAAGAAGTCTTTATTTTTCTTTCTCTTCGCTCTCCAAACAGAGAAACGAAATTGGACTTTGACGGTCGAGCTTGGAGCTCGAAATCACTTTCGATACAACTTGTTTTTTTTATTTGTAAAAGGAAGCACCAGCCCCCTTAATTCCTTCCTTATATGTATATATTTTTACCCCATTTGTGCCTTCTTCCATGTTTTCTTTGTCCCCAATTAAATGTTTGACCCATAAATGCCCAGTGTTACCTTTAAGCAGCAAATCTAATTTTGTCTTCTAAAATCTTGAAAATAAGACTGAAGCTCTAATGCCTGTTGTTGCCAATAGGATACAAACCAGTGACGAATTCAGGATTTGGGTCTGGAGGGGGCTGAGGTCTAAAATTTTTGCATCGTCGTGACGAATGTCAAACCTCATGACTTATATAAGCCAAAACACTTTACCTTTAAACTTTACTCAACTGACATAAGAATCATAAAGAACGCTACAATACTTTCGATAAAACATTTTGAAATAACTAGCCAGAAAAATGTTTTCGGTCGTGTCAACGCTACAAATACGAGTGAAATGACTACAAAAGTGGGAAAATTTTCGAACCTTTCCGGCCAAAAAGCAATGTTGCCACCGGTTTTTTAATTATTATTATTATTTAAAAAGGGAGATAAGCACAAACAGTTCAAGTGACTTTAAATAAAATCAAGAATTCTAGTTTAGCAGCCCCATAGCAACCCCCACCCCGGATTCGCCACAGATACATACTGAATTTATTAAATCAATTTACAACTTATAGATGGCAGCAGGAGTGCTGATAAAAAGATAAAATAAATTGATGTTTTTCACTTGAAACTGCATCTTTTTATATTTCTTTTTCCGCTTGAGAATACCGTATTTTATTCTACAGTGTTGCAGGAAATTCCTTATCCGTATTATTAGTTATTAAAATTCATTTGTGTTTGACATTACAGAATTTTATAAAGGATTTTTTTTTTTGAAATAAAACCCAGTGTTGTCAGTTGATAGCAAACTGTTTCTTAGCCATAAACCATACCTAAAACAAAATAGGATTTTTCAAAGTATTTTTCCAATGTTTTATTCAAGAAATAAAAATAAAAAACATTCTAAAATCAATTTTTAAAAAATCAGGTTAACATATTAGATCTTTGCTTTTCTCCATCGTCGTTGGAATAACAACCATAACTCCAACCCATATATAGTATGATTTTCTGTAAAATTTTGAATATATTGCGCAATAAACATAGATTTTTGTAAATGAAACTCCACTAATCCGGAGCTATCGTTAATCAGGTGGTTCTCTGGTCTGATACTGCCTGATTACTGAGAGACCACTGCCTAGCGATGTATAGAATAATGTTTTAATGATAGGTTTAGATCAGCAGTTCCCAACCCATGGGCCGCAGAGCACTTGTGAGCCGTGGATAGCTTATTGGTGGGCCGTGGATAGCTTATAGGTGGGACGTGGAATACTAGTCACGAGTCAAAGTCACAGGTAAAGAAAGTGAAAGTACAATCAAATGAAGAAGTCTCGCAAATTGAACTATCATGCGACGATTCTAAAATCGTTTTTCAGAACAATATCATAGGTCCCGTTCTGGATAAATGTTCGGCAAAAGTATCCAGGAATTGCCAAATTTAGACTGTATGATGGGGTTCTCGATCACATATCTGTGTGAACGTGCTTTCACAACTTAAGTGTTTTTGAAACATAAGTAAAGAAACAAATTGATTATAGAAAGTGACTTGAGGCTGAAAGGAAGAATTGAACCATCAAGTTTTAAGCTAGATATTGAATCTCTCGTGAGCGACAAACTATCTCAAAAATTCCATTGAGTTTTTTTTAATTTTTATTTTGAATCTTGACCGCTTGTTATCGAGTTTTCTTACATTGCGACAGCTAAGTAATACAAATAAAGCCTTTTTTAATTTATAAACAATACATTTTTAACACTCTTATAGTAAACTCAACTAATTAATGGCATATACGTGCATAATATATATGTATTATATATGTTTGTATTTTTTACTTACATATTTAGTTAGTGGGTCTCAAAATATTTTTTTTACAAAGCAGGTGGACCGCATAACCAAAAAGTTTGGCAACCGCCGGTTTGGATCATGTCGCCACGTTATACAAAAACTAGATTAGTAACGCCTCTCGATGAGCGGAAGACTTCCTTACCTTTCCCACCATTTCGAGAAGAAGGAAATTTCGGCCCAGATGAAGCGGAAGTCCTCTGTCTTGTTGAGAAATGTGACCATGTTGTCTAAGATGCGAGTCACGGAGTTCTCGAAGTAATCGTCGAACGTTCTCAGCCATCCCGGATCTACGTGCGAGTGAGGAAGAACAATGACCTAAACGAGAAAAAAAAATGGGTTATGGTCTAATCATAATTAAATAAATAAAAATCATGCACCAAATTTCAGGCAACTAGCTCACTCCGTTTTTGAATTATCGTGTTGGCATGCATGCAAGCGGACAGACATGCAGACTTCCCGAAGATGGATTTCGTCCAATATTTGATAGAAATCTATAATTTTTGTGCGAGGATAACATGCCAATTTTGTCACACTGGTTGGTCAACTATTGTGGCACACTGGAGTCAAGTTTTAACCATTCAAGTACACACAGCCACTGAATCTAGGATAAATATTTATTAAAAATGTATATAAGTAAAACCTCGATTAACTGTCACCGTCCAGACAAGGGCTGTGACGGATAACCGAATAGACGGATAATAGAAATATATTAATACATATGTACGGTAGCGTGATTTCACCGCTGACTTGGGACGAAAATAAAAATAATAATGCTTACATATTGTATTTAATTTTACCAAACAATCAATATCAGAGTAGTAATGTAAAGAAACGTATTGTAATACAGTAAAATCCCGGTTATCCGATCTCGGGTTAACCGAAACCTGGGTTATCCGAAATGCCTCTGAAATCGCAAAGAAAAAACACGAACTGTACTTCGCGGAAATAATCGCGAACGCGAAACTTTTTTTGCAACGATATTCCCTTTTTTTTCTTTTAACCCTTTCAGGGGTACAAGCAATTTATTTTTTTTCCCATGGAAGCAACGTTAATGAGCGTATAAATCCATTAGGAAAAAAAAATAGAATTCGTGCTGCCATCTATTGTCTTTTTGAGATACTAAAAACGCATTATTTCCTAAAACTCTTCAAAAGACTACCGTCTAGATAGGAAAGAAGCTCATAAAAACATGGTTCCAACGAGAAACCACCGCTCTTGAAAGGGTTAACACTCCTCAAGGTCAGTGATTAATTTCAGAACTCTAAAATTAAAATTAATGGGTATTAATATTAATTACGGTATTGTTTACCTCTACAGCGGGAGTTTGTATTCGTTCTACACTCAAAACATTTCGGAATTACATACTGTAATAATTCAAAACAGTAATAAATGTTCATGCCTTAACCGAAAAAATCGGCTTCTCCCCTATAGCTCGGTTAACCGGGGTTGTACTGTACTATAAACCTACTTTGCTTTAAAGTAATCCGTCATCCTTTGTGTCTTTGAGGCTCGAGCTTTCTGAGCAATGATGTTCCGTATCTTATGCAGAAGTAGGATCTGTGCTGCATTTTCCTACTCTTGCATTTCAAGTCGTTTTCACTCAGTCGTTTGTTTGTTGATATTTTTTAAGACGATGACGGATAACAGAGACTGACGGTTAAACGAATGACAGATAATCGAAGTTTTACTGTACAGGGAACGTTCTCACAGTTCCTATAATTGGGTTCAATATATCTAGAGATCACAGAAGCACAGAATATTTGAAGACTGAGTGACCGTTGGATACACGTCTGGACAGAGTTTCTGCCAGAATCCAGCAGGGATCTCCACGACCAGTCACATGATTATGGTTAGGGAACAAAGTCTGGAACTATCCAGAATTCCTTAGCACTTTTTCGCAGTGCGTCACCAACCACATCCGGTCAGGTGACCGCCAGTGCCCATCTGCACATCGTGAACGCATATGTGAAATATCTGAGAATGCAATTGGCATATCTTCCCATCTGCGGGTGTCCGCAGAAGGGATACGCTACACCGTCATCGTTTGGAGCTATCGAGTTTTCAGACAGATGGGAGTAATTCCAAAAAACGGCTGTATCAGAATAATGGAGATGTAAATCGTGGAGTTTCGACGAAACCTCGAGGTCGACTTTCTTGACGATGACAATACTTTCTCTTTCTCTATTATATACAGGGTGCCCACTAAAGTCCCTTACCACCCTTTTAACTACCGAATGGCTGCAGCTATCTTCCTAAGAGTGGTGCCTAGGCATGGTAAAGTGACTATGCGCTACTAGATGAAACCACTTACGGCGCCACCTGGTGGAAAACGGTGGAGTTAGCGTTATTATCTCTAAACCGGTACGAGATAGAGGGAAAAAGTGAATTACAAAGTTGTAGAGAATCATCGATTTAGTGCAAGAAGATACATTGTGGACTTAAATGCTTAGAACAGAACGCTTAAAACACGTATTTGTTGGTTCGCGATTTCCTACACTAACACGTGACAAAACATTCTTAGAAAGGTAAAAAACAACTAGTTATCACAAGATTGATTATAAATTACGAGCGATACCACTGTACCACGTTGGGGACTCTTTGTTCCTCCGAAAGATAATCTTTTCTCCTTTCGTTCAAGTTTCGTGACGTTACAGTTTCGGAAGCCGCAAACAAACAAATGTGCATTTTAAGCGTTCTGTTTTAGCATTCATGACCATAAGGTGTCTTTTTGTACTAAATCAATGATGCTCTACAACTTTGTAACTCACTTTGTTCCTCTATCTCGCACCGTTTTAGTGATAATAACGCTAACTCCACCGTTTTCCACCAGATGGCGCTGTAAGTGGTTTCATCTAGTAGCGAATAATCACTTTACCATGCCTAGAGACACCACTCTTATGAAGGTAGCTGCAGCCATTCGGTAGTTAAAAGGGTAATAAGGGACTTTAGTGGGCACCCTGTAGATTTTTAAAAGAAAAATATATCTCGTATGATACGCAGTTTGGTGATTTGTTGCATTTAAAACGCATTACAAATAATAACACAGAAAAAGAGAAAAGGTTCTTATTTTGAAGTCGATAATTTAACTATTTGACTCAGTTTTGTAGTAAAATTATGTCCTTGCAACGAAAAGATACCTCATAAAAAAAGACGATAGAAAACCGGCATATTCAATAATTGTACTCTCACTATTGGGATAAAAGGTGGGACTCTAATAGTCTCCCTGATGTAGTTTATATCTCAGTGTTTAGTTTAGTTTAGTTATATTAACGTCCCGTGCTTCGAAGGGGCACGAGGTCTATTTAGGGACGGACCTCGTCATTTTGTACCGCGGTCAAACGACGAGGACGACATCTAGGCTGTCATCCCCTTTCGGAATTTCCTCACTTCCGGTTTTTGTATCATTTTTTTCCACTAAATTGTGTTATAGAAATTGTTTTGTTGTTGTTTCTCTTCTTTTCCAAAATTGCTTTTTTTTTAGATTTTTTTCCGAATTTTCTCACGTCGGGTCTTTGTATCGTTTTCTACCACTAAATTGTGTTATAGAAATTGTTTTGTTGTTGTTTCTGATCCCAAAATTGTTTTTTTTTTAGATTTTTTTTTCTGTTTCTCTTCTCTAAATTATATCTCAGACTTCTTTTTTTTCTACTATTCATTAGATTTTATAAAATTTTCATTTGTTGTTTATTTTATTAATGTTTCTTTATTTATACGCTTATTTGTATTGATTTATCATTTCTGTTTGTAATTACTTATTATGTTTGCTGTTTGTATTTTATTATATTTATATTCATGTATTTTGTATTGTATTACTTTTATTGTAATATTTTACTTACATTTTTTGTATTGTATTACCTAATTTTTTGTATTATATTGTATTCTATTAATTTGTATTGTATTACTTTAATATTTGTATTGGAATTTTTCTTCCCACCGACTCGTCACATGCTTTACACCTTTTAGGCAAGCAGGGTCGGTGTGGGCAACAAAAAAACTTCCGCCCCACACCAGAGGGAAGACGTTTGTCCCACGTCAGATTTACACTAGCCCACAAAGACGTCGGATCTTCAGTGGAATCAGGTTTCGAACATGGAGCCATCTCTCGGCCCAGAAGCCGAGGCCTTGCCATTAGGCCGTCGAGGCCCCCTACCTCAGTGGCAGAAAGCTAGCTGCACGACAACAGCTGAAATAGGCAGTGGCGGATTTTGATAATATGAGGCCACAGAGGTAAAATTATTTTGAGTCCCTTCCAACTTAGTAGTGCCAAACTTAGCCATCAACTTAGCAGTATCAAACTTAGCCATCAACTTAGGAGTGCCAAACTTAGCTATCAACTTAGCAGTACCAAACTTAGCCATCAACTTAGCAATGCCAAACTTAACATTCAACTTAGCAGTACCAAACTTAGCCATCAACTTAGCAATGCCAAACTTAACATTCAACTTAGCAGTGCCAAATATTTCGAAGAGATTTTGAGGCCCACCAGGGTCTCGAGATGTTAGGCGTGCGCCTCTAGCACCTGTGCAGAAAATCGCCACTAATACGGTCAGTTTTACAGGCTGCTAATTATCACAAAAATATATCGGATAGACTTCACAATACTTGTAGACTAAAGAATGGGTTAATAACCTCTTTTTAGATTTACTTTTAAGTTTTGAGATTGTAAAAAGTAAATTTTAATTTTTAGAGTAATTTATTTCGTATAAGATATTTTCCTTAGCATGCACATTTTACTATATAAATAGAAAGTTAACCCCTTGCCTTACGTTTTTATTTAACCTCCTAATTAGATGCCACCACCCATTTGATATGTATTTTTATTATTTCAATCTATCTTGATACTTGACATATTACTTGAGGATACTTGAGACATTTGAGCGTAACTAGGTGATTTTTGTATTTAAAATCAATTGTTACGTTGATTTAATTACGGACTTAAATAGTGTACGGGCACGAAAGAGCCGAACGTATGACATGTGACGCCGACCAGGTTCGGTTAGGTTATATTAACGTCCCGTTTTGAAGCAACACGAGGGCTATTTAGGGACGGACCTCGTAATTTTGAACCGCAGTCAGATGACGAGGACGACACCTGAGCTGGCATCCCCTATCCAAACTTCCGCGCCACACCAACGGGAGGACGTTTGGCCACTACGTATGATTTAGCGTGCAGAAGGCCCCATACACGGCGGATCTTCGGTGGAATCGGGTTTCGAACCTGCGGCCCTCCGGTCCCGACCTTACCACTAGGCCACCGCGGCCCGCGACGTCGACCAAGAAGGAGTTAACCGTTGATAGAAGCACATTTTTAAAAAAAAACATATACGGCCTTATTCACCATCCATGATTAAACCATGATCAGCGGTTAAATGATGGTTCTGCCATGATAATGCGAAAGCTGACCGAAATGCGTCGCCAAATGTTTACCCTAGCGGGTTGCCATTTTGGCATGGTGTCTCAATTTCTCGGTTGTTGGCGATTTTTAAAATTATCCTCAGCCTTCGAGCCACACGACTTTCTCGCCAACTCACCATTTAGGGTATACATCCAGCCTATCATTTCGGTCAGCATTCGCTTGTTCGTGTAAATTCCAATTTAACCGCTGATCATGATTTAACCATGGATGGTGAATAAGGCCGATAGGGGAAGTTTTCCGAATTTGGACTACCTGGACATTTTTTCAGAAATAACTTTAATGAAAAACAAGTAGTAAAATTTTTTTTGTAGTTTATTCATCTTAAAAAGAATGTAATTATATTTTAAATAAACTTTAGAAAAGCAAGTAAAATAGGTTAAAAAATTGCGTCATCGGTTATTTCTTTCTTTCCATCGATTAGGACAAAAACATCAAATTCAATTCTAGACACATTCCGGAACACAGGTAGATAATAACGCGATTCCATTCTATTCTCCAGTGATGTAAATAAAAACAGGTACACGGAGGTCAAAGCGAAATCGGGAGATAAACTATCACCTTCGTTGATAACTTTTCAAACTTAAATTAAAGGACAAAAAATAAAGCTAAAATAAAAGATAGCTATCTCTTCAAAAAGGTACGTTACGGTTCAGCTTGTTAGCTTCTGAACACGACCGCGTGATTTTTTGAATCAGATTCTTCTTTATTAAAATGAATGATTTTACCGATTGTTACGAGGCAAAATTCGTCACGCTTATTATGCGTCATGTAAAACATTCTGAGTAGTGTTAGTTTGCAAAAAATTGCATCTACATAATTTTTCGGCTTTATCAGTATTTTTAATTATTTAATTCTTCGCCACCAGAGTTTCTTTCGAATCGTGTGGCATCTCTGACAACTTTTGAAATTTAAACGGTAATTTTTAACAGTTTTCTTAAATATCTAAATTTTTCTTAATTATTTTTTTAGTAATCGACTTAAATATTAATTGTCTTTACTTTTGATGTCTTTTTATTTAAGGTTTCAAGTTAATTAAATTACAAATCAAATTTATTCAACGGGTCTATTTACTCGCCATCTTGTTTCGCGGATCTATTTGTGCGTAAAAAAGTAAGTGTCGCCTAATCGGAAGAGATTCCTTTCTGTGATTTTTGAATTTGACCAAGGTTACTTGAGAGTATAAGGTTAGGCTCACAGAGAGCGGATGCGTTGATGACGTCGCATTGGGAGCAGAGAGCTTAGTCCCAATGATACGTAACGGAATAAATATCATGTTTGAGAGCTCTTTTAGCGACAGAAAAAACTTTTTCTAAGCCTGTCTTTTTCTGGACACGTTGTTAAAGAGTCACATATTACGAAAGATCCAAAATTTGGAGTGTTTAGCCGAAAATTTTAATAAATATCAGTGATCTTTCTGATACAGTCTCTATGCAAAAAATAAGGAGGTAGTTACGTCTATGGCCCCGATCTTTAAATTTTAAGAACAGCTTTAGCTGAGACAAGGGAGGATTTTTAAGAAACTGAAGAGTTAAGAACAATTTTACTTGCGATTATAAAATACACATTCCTTAAAATAATAGTGTTTCACTTACTTCATGTAATAAAAAACGAAATCAAATATCTTTGAAAAATTTCATAAAACTAATAGTTAATTTTAAATAAATATCAACAAAAATAATCTATTATTTTTTGCGTAATAGCTTTCATCAAACAATTCGTAATTGAATTAAACACATATACTATATATATCACATTTTCACACACTGAATAATATGTAATATTATATAAAATCTCCCGAAGAATGTAATAATCAACATCTTCTATATTAGAAATAAACGGTTGTCTAATTGCTAATTTTATATTTTCAACAGAATAAATAATAACAAATCGTATATTAAATACCTTTGATTAGAATATTTCCACTTCCATAGCGATCACTTAAATAGTTTCCAAAGCTCGTTTTCGTACAATACGAGAAATCAGTCAATAGAACTTTTTAGAAGATAATGTTCCGTTCTAGTTAAAAGTATTCCTCTGTAACTGATTAACTTTTTAATTCCTCATTTTATTTGAAGATAAAAATAATTTTGGAACAACTTTAGATTTCAGAACTATTATTATTATTTGCAGGGAAACCAGTAATTAAGACTTCAAATCACGGTGAAAATCGCTCTCGGTGAAGACCTGTGCGAAAATTCAAAAATTTGCATCATTAACGATATCTTTTCTTTTGCATCTATAAATCCAAATTTTCCAAACATTAGGATCTTTCGAAAATAAGTGAACAGAAACGTTTTCGCCTTTCGAAATTTTCGAATGCATCGAACATCCGACAACAGCTCAACCAGGCATTGAATTAGCTTTAAAATCTTTCAGTACTGAATTTGCTCTGAAAAGGGCCATTTTTCAATCTTCAGCTTATGAACCAAAGAAAAATTCAAAAATCTTTCCTTAGCAATGCAATCAAGCGACCTTCTCAGCTCTGAATCACACGAGAACTATTTATAATAAAACTAAATTTCCCGTCTTTCAGTTTCGAATGCGAGGAGAGAAAAGAAGCAAAACAGAAACTCGGCTCCAGACTAGATATAAATAAACCCAAAAGATCATATTATTTATTTTCATTCATTGAAAATTCGCCCAAAGAAAAAAGGAATAACGTTCTCAAAAAGCGAATCGATTAATTAGACTTGCTGTAAACAGAAAGAGAACCAGGAATCATTTTCATCAAAAATAAAAGTACCTAACGCTGAAATTATAAGCAATAAAAAATTGTGTTGTGATGTAATATGATGAATATACAATAACCAACCATTAATTGGGTTTTTTAACCCGTTCTTACAGATAAAATAACTTTATTTTTTAATTCGAAACCATGTAGAATAGTGGAGTTTCGGAATATGCTCCCAATTAGACGTCATGCGCAGAAAAACGTTCTGCGCATCGCGTTTGTGGACCCTCCCTGAATTTGACGGGTACAGACTTGCTCGAAGTGGTTGCACCTGCGTGGGGGCTCGAGGGCTGTTTGGCCTCTCGGTGCTTGCCCTTTGCAGTTTTTTACGTTGTTCCAAAAAGAAAGAAATGCTTCGTTTTTAGCATGATGTCTCCATGACAGTATGCAAGAAAGAAAACCGTTGATTTCTCAATAGAGCAAGTCGATTACTTTCTGATCTGAAGCTGATCATGCTTCTGCACGTATTGCAACTTTGCTTTCCGTTTGTGTGCTTTACAGAAAAAGTTTTGCCAAAGTAAATGAGAATGTTGTGCCATTTTGAAAAATGAAAAGCAGCAATTACTTTCCTGTGTATAAAATTCTGCCACCGTGTTATGATTCTAAGTTTGTTTGTGTGGTTTTCATCTTTTCAATTTCCGTTGTTTAAGAACGAGTGATGCTACTTGTGAAAGTATATACTACAAAGTATATGTGCAAGAATGAGTTACCAAGTCCACAGTAATTCTGGGAAAACTTGGTTTTCCATGATAAATTGACTGCAACTGATGATGACAACTATACCTTGAAGTGTATTTGCTTCAACTGATTCAAGAAATTTTTCATTTGTGTCAACGAACATTATGTTCATATATAAAATAATTTCAGTACCTTCCAAGGTACATGATTGCAAGTCTGGTTTAACTCTCATGCAGTACAAATGCAATTCATAATGGCCATTGTGAAAGGGTAATTTTTTACATTTGCTAATTTGTTTAAGATTTTGCTAAAAATATATATACATATATATGTAATCTGTTTTGATCATTTTTTGATTGCAAAATGTCTTTTGAGTTGTGCATCTCTAAACATTTTATTTCTATTTTCTTAACTTAAAATGTGGTTGGCAGTAATTTTCTAAAATAAAAATTGTTAAATGAAAAGTTTTAAATTAAAATTTTTGATTCTATTTCATTTTCTCTAATTGTATAAACAACGCATTATAATAATTATGTTTTCAGATAATTTTCTCTAGCGGCCAAGTATTTAAAAGGCAGGTGCTTTATTCAGGTGTAGCATGTCATTGTATTCGTATTTTCAGCATCAAGTATGCATTTCATAATTGATATATATATCTAAATTTAATTTCTGGCACCTATCAATAATTAACCTCCATAATTAACATTCTCAGGACTAACAAGTAGTAATTGCCGATTGCAGTGTTCATCAATCATTTTATCAATAATAATTTAAATCTTTTAAGGAATGCAAGCTGTTATTTTTTACCTTAATTAGTTGATAGCTATCCGAACACGTTCGGAGCAATTTTTTAAAAAATGTTACATAGAAACACAATAATATGTTTTTTAGATTTGAACTTTATAAAGATTAATAATAGAGTATTATTTTTGTGAATAAATTATTATGAATTTTCAAAAAAGCTAAATTTGTGCTGTTTTTTAGCGAAAATTTTCAAAAACTTCAAACATACTAGAAGTCAAATTTTTGTAGTAATTCAAATAAAACTTATACTAAAATAAACTATATACTATGGACTAGTGCTTGTACTAGAATCTTAACATTCTTTGGATAAATAAAAATTTTAGAGCTAATCGAACAATCATTATAAGATTTTCAGCAAATTTTTTTATGTCATTTTTCAAATAAAAGACCATAATTAAAAAATATTGTTACAATATATATACATTATTCTAGTACATTCACTAGAGTAACATTTGAAGAAAGTGTTCACAAAATTTCGGAACAATCGAAAGATAATATCTTGAGTTATCATGTTTGAAGTGTGAAAATTATGAATAAAATCTAGTTTTGAGAAAAATCAAATTTTAGTTTCGTCACAAGCTTAAATTAAGTATCTAAACTTTTAAAAAATCTTAAAAATATACTAACATCATATTAGCTAGAAAAAATGCAGTTTAAAAGAATTTTTGATAGGTTTCTGACCCTTTAAATGACAATTTTCGGTTAATTAAACGCCCACTTCCGGTTTTCGATTTGTTATAAAATAATTAATAACTCATCTTCTAATTAACTTACCGACAAAAGTAAATATGTCTTAGGAGGGTAAAAGAATGAACTATATTCAAAACATCAAAAATAAAAAAAATTGGAATTTTGGCCGAAAATCGACTTTTCAACATGTTCGGATACCTTACGTAAAATCGTTTGTACCCACTAAAGAAACAATAATAATTACTGGTACACTTAGTGTATACTTCGTAAACAGTGCGTTTCGGATCTTTCACGCTTCTTTCTTCTGTTAGATCTCTCCATATTTATAAGCCAAAATAGTTAAGAAAACCATCGTAAATTAAGGAATTTCATGAGAATTTTTTAAATAGCTATTTAAAATTTCATATCTCTTTTGACTGATGATTAATTGAAGGCTGGAAGTGGAAAATGCAATAACTATACAAAAAAATTTCGCGTTAAAACGTTGTAAATACCTTAGTTTTCACCCATTGAAACGAAGTAAGTGTCCAACAAACTCCAAGTAACTGAAAAACGCGGTGGTAGATGTTACCGATAACGCAAGTACTATGTGTAAGTGTGTGTGAGAGAGAGAGGCCAGAAACTTATTTTTCTCTGTCCTGCAAAATTTGTAATTTGTCGCTTACTGCGCTATCCATTTGCAGTCTTCAACTAATGTTACATTTTGATATTATTTTTAAAAGTTTTCGAAATTACTTAATGGGTCGCAAAACCAGCGGGAGTGCTCCTAACACATCTGGAGAAAAAATAAGCTAAAAGGCAAAAAACAACGAACAAACGTCTCTAACGCAGTGGAGAATTAAAGCTTGGAAATCGGAAGCTTGGAGGCAAAAGGCGTGGGTAGAAGCGGAAAGGATTAGCGCAAGTGAATCGCCCAATTACGCAATAACGGCCTCGCGTCATTGTGTGATGAGAAAAGACAAATAGGCGATTTGAACACCTTTTTTGCGACCGATTGAAACGAAAATTGGGCACAGATCTACAGTTAATGTTAGCAGGCCTCATACTAATTTTTATTTATCAAAGCCGTAGGGTTTAAGAGTTATAATGTTTAGAAGTATGCGATTATACAGACCGAGAGACAGTCAACCCTTTGACGGATTTGGCCGAAAATTTGATACGGACCTACATTCCTGATGATCAAACTGTGTACCAAATTTTATCCATCTAGCTATTCAAATTCTTGATTTATAGTGACTTCGGACAGACAGGCAAACTTCCCGTGGACGGATTTTGTCCAAAATTTGATAGAAACCTACAAATTACTTTTAAGACCACAGACCAAATTTCCTCCCCGTAGCTCTAATAGTTTTCGAGTTATCGTGTTCACAGACAGACATAATTCCAAACTTTTGTTTTTCGGACTCAGGGAGGTCTAAAACGTGGAGATTCGTCAAAATCTCGAGTTCGAATTTTTTGACGATTACAACACTTTCTCTTTGTATACTTCGTATACGAGAAAATAAAAAAGGGTTTTAAAAGCCCTGCTCAATGCAACAATTTTACTCTGTAGTTTTGCATCATTTTGTGTATGATTGTTTAAATTATATGAATATTAGCGGAACTTCATCCTTATGGTCTCTTGCGACGGCGCAATCCCCTTGGGATATTGACTTGAAACAAATTCAATCTCAAGGGACACTTTGTTGTGCAGTTGCCATCTCGACACGAACGGAAAATAGCAAACTCTCGTAGTTAGATATAGGTTGTTTCTAGCGACAAATCTAGCCAAACAAATCAAAGAATTTCTACGTGCCGTTGGCATAAAAACCAATCCCACTATAGACGCCTATGGGGAGTGTTTTCGATGCCAATATTTGGCGATGTTTCGCTTTTTTGGAGAGAAATTCTTTGTAAAGTTTTTCTATTTCGACGACGACCGAGAGATGCAATCTGTTATAAGGATGTAAACATTTCTAATTTGTAGGGGTTTTTTGTGTGTATGTGTGTGACTTAAAGTAGAATGAATTCCTTCTTGATTGTCTTAAAGTTAAAAATAATTTGTTTTTAGTTGTTAATTGCAAATAAAGATGGAAGCTTTTCAAAAACCTTCCATCCAAGAAAAGCTCAGTTTCGCGCCAATCAAAGTAAACACGGAAACCCTAGCGGGCAACGATCAACTTGGCGTGGTAAAAGACATTCCCATAGGCGCCTATAGTGGGATTGGTTTTTATGCGTGCCGTTGTGAAAGGGGTGTCCTCGCAATGACGTGTAGAAAAGATGTTCTAATATGTTTAGTTGCGCAGATTTGGCCTTTCAGCTTCGGGGCATTCTTTTGCAATTATTGTGTATACAGAGTAGATTTTTTGCAGCCATACTTCATAACATTAACATCACGCCGATGCCATATGGTCCACTCTCATGACTTCCTCTATTTTTATTCTTCTTAATCCTCTGACTGATTATCCCGCGATTTCCGCGGGTAGGACGTACGTCTATTTTCTCAAACTGTGTATTTATTTGCTACTGTTCTAGCGTTGAATCATATTATACTACTAAAGCTTTGCATATAAATAATAATTCCTTTGTTTCAACACTATTTCAACATGTTTGCAAACGTTGCATCTAAACAGTGATTTTTAAACAATCGACAGTCAGAGGGTTCATCATCTCTGAGTGAAATAAAATGCTATCCTAATTATCATTCGACAGGGATTACAATAGAGATATCTTATACGTCGCATCTAAATAGTGTGATTTTTAAACAATCGGCAGTCGGAGGGTTCATCTCTGAGTGAAATAAAATGCTATCCTAATTATCATTCGACAGGGATTACAATAGAGATATCTTATACGTTGCATCTAAATAGTGTGATTTTTAAACAATCGGCAGTCAGAGGGTTAATCATCTCTGAGTGAAATAAAATGCTATCCTAATTATCATTCGACAAGGAAATGTAAGCAGGCTCAGGTCCCTCTCTCGCCATCTGACCACATTTCAAATTGAAGTCCAGCCCCTCCCCCCAAAAATCGTCATCATTATGTGGGTTTCAAATAACACCAATCACCCCACTTGAGGTAACATATCCATTTATTGCACCATGCTGACATCTAAAGATGATGATGGTATATTTACAGGTGATAGTTTAACTATAAAAACAGAAATAGTATCCAGGTTTTGGAGAGTCTGTACAAGAGCACTCGCCCTGCTGCGTACATGCTCTAGTTGACCGCTTGCGTACGGTCAGTTGCTGGACATTTGTTGACCCTCCCCTTCGCGGGAGCAATGGATGTCTCCTACTCGAGAGCTTGCCTATCTCCATTTGTGCATCTGACCTCTTGTCCTCAGTCACATCGAGTAGAGTTGCTGCTGCGCCATCTGGTGTTGACAGAAACAAATCCCACAATTATTATTATTAATCTACCGGGAGGGAAATGACCTCATAGGGTTTACGGTTAATTAATACCCTCTAGGCATAAATGCGAATCACAGAAAGAAGAAAAAATATCAATGCATAAATTAACACAAAGTATACAGGAATTGTCCACTCCACACTCAATGGTTAATTGAGAGCAAATGGACGCGATTAAAGGCTTACTTAGTCTACGATGATGTCATGTCTTCTTCCATGAAGAATCTTCATAACAGTAAAGCGTCGATTAACCGTCGCCGTCCATTACAGTTCAAAATTAGGTCCAGCCCCGTCCCACCCCCCCCCCCCCTCCCCAAAAAATCTTCAGCATTATTATAATTATTCTACAGGGAAGGAAGTGACCTCGTAGGGTTTACGGTTAAATAATACCCTCTAGGCATAAATGCGAATTACAGAAAGAAAAAAATATAAATGTATAAATTAACACAAATTATACAGGAATTGTCCACTCCACACTGAATGGTGATGTGAGAGTAAATGGATGCTATTAAAGGCTTCCTTAGTCTACGATGATGTCATGTCTTCTTCCATGAAGAATCTTCATAACAGTAAAACTTCGATTAACCGTCGCCGTCCATTACATTTCAAAATTAGGTCCAGCCCCTCCCAACTTCCTTAGTCTACGATGATGTCATGTCTTCTTTTATAAAGAATATTCATAACAGTAAAACTTCGATTAGCCGTCGCCGTCCGGACCAGGGCTGTGACGGATAACCGAATAGACGGTTAACAGAAATCTCTTAATACATTTGTACAATAACGTGATTTTGCTGCTGTCTTGGGAATAAAAGGAAAACCAAATCCTTTAAAAGTGAATAATACATACATATTTGTATTTCATTTCACAAAACGATCAATATAAACTTCAATGTAAGAGGAGCAATGTACAGAAGTGTATTAAAATTACTGTACATTACAGTTACTTCCAGCTATACACAGAAGGATGTAAAAGTAATCCGTGTACAATTTTAAAGATGCCTATTTGTTAGTTGATATTTTTTCAGACGATGACGGATAAAAGAAACTGACGGTTAATCGAAGTTTTACTGTTTGTTAATAATTCGTCCGGAGATCTTTTATTTTATGCAATGTTTTGGCACCAGGTCGATAGGTTTGCAATAGTGGGCTTGTTGACTTGAAAGGTTTTTGTTATAGAAAAGTCAGTCACATAGTTGTCTGGCTGGAATACCTTCATCTTCGGAAAAAATAGTTCTTGTATAACTTTAAAACAGAACATTAATCTAACTAAAACTAAAATGATCCACAAGAGATTTTAACCTACTCTTTAAGAACGTTCTGGACATCAAAAAATTCTTTCCTCTTAAAATATTAACGTAATTATATAGAATTATTTCTAAAATAATCTTAAATCAGACAAAAATGGCTAAAAAAATTTTCTTTTAAAACTTTCCGAAATAACTCAGTAAATAAATAAATCATCTCAAATCATAAAATGAGACAGCTGTTAGGAAAATGTCCTACAGTTTCAGAAACATAGACTTTTATTTTGAAAATCACTTCTATTTGTATTTTCAAAAGATCGGAAAATAATTTTTGACTAATAGAGAATATCGTGACTTGACTCCGGATGTTTTTAGAAACTTCTATAACGAACTGATTGGCCTTAACACTGACTACATTTAATAGAATATTGACCGCTTTTCTGACGTCCTTGTTCCTCGCCTTATCTATGTCTCGGTATGAAAGCTCCAAAGAATGATAATAGACGATAAGCGAATGCTGACCGATCTCGTGTATGCGAATCAATGAAAAGTTTTGCAAGCCCAAACAATTTGCATAGAAAGCAAATAACCTATATATTCTGCAAATCAATGTAATCAAAAGCGCAAAAAGATACGAGTACGCACAAAGGTGTCGAAAGTCGCATGCATATTTCTCATTTTTCGTCCTCGGCAGCGGAGTTGGAAAATATCAAAAGGCAGAGTTCCAGTTGTTGAAAATAAACACACAAGTGTATACATAGAAAGTGGCACGCCAGGAAACGCATACCCGCGCTGCACGCGAACGAGAGAGATAGCAGAGCGTAGAAAAAAGACAACCTGTTGTTTGAATTCGCAAGATTGAAAGGCAAACAGAAACCATGAAGGACACTTTTTGCTACAGAGTTTCATTTTCGTCAGACGATAATCGCAAATAAATAAATAAAAAGAAAAAAGAATTCACAATAAAAATCGTCTGTTGAACCGCGGCTAACGTTAACAAGCAAAATCTAGGTAAATCCACGTACAGAAAAGGATCCATCACTCTAACGAGTTGCATTTTGGGGCAGAGATGAGGCATTCCTTAATGAACAGAAGAGAACAAAAGATGTCGAGCAGTAAAGGAACAAATTCGTTGGAATAAAAATGTCAATTCACATATTCAGAGCGTGACTCCTCCACTTTCTCACAGTCCGAACAACTTTTTAACCACGCTCGTTACAATGTTGACAGTTGTTTTTCTCTGGAATGCGTTCAACGCGATTTTGACATCTGATAGAATAAACACCGTTTTGCAATTCTTTTATTTGATAATAATAATAATGAAATGAATAGAATCGGTATAAATGGAATACATTCAAGAGTGTCAGTAGGTTATTCGAGATAATGCTTTTACCTACACCATAAAAGAATGATTTAAAATATAAATGTAACAGAAAATCCCATTGAAGAAACTTTTAATATATTTGTGAAGTTCATTGAATAAATATCATTTTGATTTCTTTTATATGATATTAATAAAAAAATCAACAGAGTTATGTTAAATATAATAATTCCAAGTCAGAAACGGCTTAGAACGTTTAGTAAATAAATAACATTTTGAATTCTTTCATATGGTATTAATAAAGAAACCAATAGGAAGAATATGTAAAATAGAATAAATTCAAACTCAGAAACAACGTGGAACGTTTTTCGATGTTAATTAATTAAGCACCATTTTAAATTTTTTTATATGATATTAGCATAGATATGCATAGAACCAATGGAAAATAAAATAAATTCAAGGATCTATATGATTGATGTGAATTGATAAGAATCTATGTGAAAAATGATAATAGTTTTAAATGATAACCTTTGCTGCTCTTTATTTTGTTACCAGTATCCCTGTCATGTTTTAGCATGCGCTTTGTTTTAAATGTTTTAAAAAATTGCATAGAAATAAATAAACGATTATGTTTATAATACTGAATTGCTATGTTCATATTATCGAATTTATTATATAAGTTATGTTTATAATATTGAGTTGAAATAAAATAAATCCTATTTTTTCAATTAATATAGGTTAAATTCCCACTATTTTAATTTTCAACAATATGGAAATTTTTTCTAGTTACTAAATGAACTAAATTGTTGGTGTGAACGTGTTTAACTACTTTATACAGAGAGAGTAAATTTTTCATACATGTTAGTGCAGAACGATAGAGAGTAAAGATATAAGCGAAAATTGTGTCATAGAAATTGTTTTGTTGTTATTTCTTTTCTTTTTTTGTCTCTCCTTTCTAAATTGTATCTCAGTCTTCGGGTTTTTGTTAAGGGTACTTCTTGTTTCTTTTGTTTTTAAAGTTTTATTTACTATTTATTAGATTTTATTAACTTTTTTATTTTTTTGCTATTTTATGTATGTTTCTTTATTTATTACGTATATTCGTATTTATATATTATTTATATTTGTTGTTTGTATTTTATTGTATTTGTATTGACATTTATATTATTATTATGTTTTAGTTTATATTTGTATTTTATATTGTTTTTTATAATGAATTACTTATCTAGCATTTTTTACTTATATGGTTTTGTATTGTAATACCTAATTTTTTGTATTATATTGTATACTTCTTTTATATTGTTTTGTATTGTATTACACTAATAATTTGTATTGAAATTTTTTCTCCCTCCGACTAGACGTTTTACACCCTTTGGGTAAGGAGGGTCAGTGTGGGCAATAAAAAAATATAAAAGGCGAAGATATCTCATTAATACGGTAGAACCTCTATTATCCGAACTGATTGGGATCTTAATCACTTCGGATAATAGAAAATTCGGTTAATAAAGGCTAAATTTTAATTCACGACTTTTTTTTACAAGGCTTTTCAAAATTGCTTATTTCAAATTATAAATATAGGTTCGCAAGGATCTTAATCACTTCGGATAATCGAAAATTCGGTTAATAGAGGATAAATTTTAATTCATGACTTTTCTTTTGACAAGGTTTTTCAAAATTGCTTATTTCAAATTATAAATATAGGTCCGCAAATACTACTGCGCGGATTAAAGAGAGTTTTTTAAAAAAAAATCATTAGTAGTCTCAAACTACTTACATGCATTTTATGAAACAGTTTTGATAAGAGGATTCGCGAATGTTACCGATTCCCGCTCTTTCCTTTGCGTTTTCCCATTGATTCTCTAAGAATGTTCTCAAACGAATATTTTTCTCCTCTCAACAACGTGAAATGTTCCAACACAGTTAACCGCTTAACTTAACAGCCCGAGAATACTCGTGCATCGAATTATCAAAATTTTAGTCTTATGAACTAAAATTGAATCATTAATTAGCTTTATAATTTGACACAAAAATATGTAGGATCCATAAACATCTTAAGTATCCTATGCCTTCTTAGATGAATGAAAACGACAGCCCCTTTCCAAAACAGGAGGGGTCATCTTTTTAGATAGCAAAGAAAACTTTTTAGTTAAGTGGTTAAAGTGCCATTTTTCCATGAAAATATATAAAAATTTGCTCCCATCACTATTGAAGAATGGAATTGTGCATCTATTCTTTTTTTTCTTTAAATAACTTCTTAAGTTATAAAAGATTAACTCCCGATAACGATCTTTTCCAAGCCTTCTCATCATGAAAGTCGGCTCCAATGCCAACCTTGACACACGTTTCTGAAAAATTTGATGACTTAACTGATTTGCCTGTACGCCGCATGTGCATCGAATTATTGCAATTTTAAACTTATAAACTAAAATAAAGACATTTACAGACGCTATAATTCGATACAAAAATCACGTGGTATCCATGAACGTTTCAACTATTCTTTAAGTTCAAAATAGAACTAAAATGACAACGCATTCTCAAAACAGAAGGTGTCATCTAATTATCTAATCTAGCACACAGAAACAAAACCCTTTCAAGTTCAATGCATGTTTCGTTTTGAAAATTACTGAATTTATTTCATAAATGAGTATTAGACATGCAGCTGATCATAAATATGTAAAGGAAAAAAATTTCGCATTTTTTTTTATTTTCTACAAATGAAACCAATGAACGGTAACGGGCTATTTTTCCTCCGAATAAGTTATCATCGAAATGCAATTTAAATTATATACTTTTTAATTTATAAGTATACGTGAGTATTCAGGATAATCAACCTTCATAAAATTCAATATTACTTTCGATGATTCAATTTTAAAAAATATCAATTCGTGCAAGAACCCTCATCATTTTGTTTCTCTCAGAGAGCAAAAGCAATTTAACTCTCGCAATGCCGATATCTTTGTGAATACTAACGGTATTGAACTGGAATTTTTGTATAAGTTGACCTATATATCAGTTAAAATTGAGAAAATTAATGAAAATTAACTTAAAAATTAATAGAACTTGAGTTAAAAATTAATTAAAATTCTTTTGCATTATACAGAAAGGCGCATATGCAGCTGCTTCTGATAGAATACACGAAAAACAAAATTAGAACTTCGAAAAATAAGTTAAAAATTATAAAAAATAGGCATTAATAAAACCTTGAAATAAAACACAAAAAAGCAAAATAGAAAGAAAAATACAATTAGAATGAAAGCAAAATGGAAGAAAATTGTAAAAGAACCAAAATGGCGATTCTCCTCAGAGGCCACACGCCATTGTAGCTCTGAAGCAGGACAAAAATTTTCTGAATAA
>BGPR01024689.1:0-22985 GCA_013235015.1 Araneus ventricosus | reverse complement strand
ATAACAGTAATAATTTAATTTTAAAAATTTTAGGACTTAATTCAAATAAAAACTCTAACTAGGCTTAAAATGAAAAAAAAAAGTAAGTTTAATTTCCTTACAGTTTCAAGTTTAAGCTTACAAAAATCAACTTTATTTTTCTTTTGCCAAATTTAACTTTTTTTTCAAATTTAATTTTTTTAAATTAAATTATTTGTGCAAGTTACAAGAGATTTTCGGAAATAAAGTGATTTCAATGTCTTACGTAAGCATCACGCCATTTTGGTGTGGGAATCCATTGTGCGCAGTGCAGTAAGAGAAGCATAAGGCAACGCGATGTTAGACGACTTCCGCAGAAACTTTTATCGTATGATTATGGCGATGAATTTGTCCCATTAATTATATATATATTTTTCTCGTTTTTGATGAATGCAAAGTCTCGTAAGTCTGTCGTTCAACAAAATGGTTTATGTAACTCCTGTTTAACACGACAGTCTGTGTAGCATTATTCGAGGATTGAGGAGCATAGAAAATTTTAAGAGCAAAAGATATTTAAAGCTGATGAAACCCCCGATAAAAATTGCTTTTAAAAGGAAAAGACATCTCGTTCGAATAAGCTAGGTCTCTAAGAAGGGACGGTTATGATGGTCATGGATATCTGTGAATCATTAGCAGCTGAAGAAATTAGTGAAGGAAATCAGATGAAAATATATGGAGTTTACTGATATAATTGGGGTTTGGAGGGTAGACGACATGAAGAAACTACACTAAATTGCGTAAAATAACCAAGATTTAGCCAAACAGTTGGGGTTACATTTCTTAAGCAAGTAATATAAAAAAAAATTAAGTCAATTCCTACTTAGGTGATTTGAGATATAATCAAAAATGTACTGCGCATGCGCAAAGATTTGGCTAAAATATGGGGGTGCTTCCATGACCTCATGGGCCATCCATATACCCAAGAACCAAGTCTGTAATTTTAATAGTTTTCGAGATATAATGAAAGACGTACTGCGTATACGTAAAGATATGGTTAAAATATGGGGGTGCTTCGATGATCCCATGGGCCAACCATATATCCAAGAACCAAGTCTGTAATGTTCATAGTTTTCGAGATATAATGAGAAACGTACTGCGCATGCGTCATGCAAAATATGAAATGACAGACAGACAAGAAAGCGAATTAATATTGCATTGTCATCTAGTTCTGAGCTATGTTTAAAGTCTCCAGCTCATCGGGAAGTTAGTTTAAAATCGATTGCAAAATTTGAACAAGATATTGGGAGAGTGTGAACTAATAGTAGGAATTGAATGAAGGTCATTTCACTGAAAGAGGTATAAAGTTTGAGAGACCATGCATTTAGTACCATAGACCGAAATTTATAAAGATCTTTCAGTTAAAGGCAACTAATATAGTAGAATAATTTTTTTTTTTTGAGCCTTGATGATGTTGAAGAAAGTTGAGACAATGAAAGTATTTTTCCAGAAAAAAAAGGGCCTCAGTAAATGATGGTTTGTTGCGATGTCGAAGAAAACATTACTTAATGCTTATTAATATACAGCATACAATGAAAAGCGGTTTAATATTTTCCTCTAATTCATTGAAATATAATGGTATTTTTTTTTTAGTGATTCTTGGAATTCAATCCCTGACTGACTCTCCTCTCTCCCGCCCTTCCTCGCCTCCACTGGTGTGAATTATGACTGGGCAGCGTTTCTACCTAGATCATAACCCGTCACCAACCTCCCCTCCCCTCCAGTGCTATAAATAGAACTGTGACCTTGAGGAACCGCTGTTGCTCCGCCCCGCTGTTTGGAATTGTGTTTGGAAACATTTTAAATAAATAATTAAAATGAAACAGAACGTCGCATGGAAATAAAATGGGTGTCATTGAAAAGCTAATTTTTTAAACTTTAAGATGATGTTAAAATGATTTTTGTGCGACAACATGCTTCGAAGTTATTGTGGGAAAACGTTGAAATTTAAGGTAAATTTTAATTAATTTAAATTCTAATTAAATTTTCGAAAAATACTTTCTTAGTGAGAACCTACTACCCAAAAGCAACCACCTGCCAAATTTGAAGTTTCTAGGTTCATGGTTTGGGAGATTTCGTGATGAGTGAGTGAGTCATGGTATTTGCCTTTTATATATATATATAGATTGTCTTCCTGCATAGAACTTTAGTCGGATAGAAGCCTTAGCGGACTTTGCAAGAAATTTTAAACGCCATCGTTCCTCGGTGTTTTGGTTCGGACACTCGCGGCATGCAGATTTATTTTTTATTGGATTTCTCTTTATTGATATAGCATTTACTTTTTATCATCTATGTAAGCATGTACAGTGTGCCCACTTAAGTCTCTCACCCCCTTTTAATTTCAGAACGACTGCAGCTATAGTCATAAAAGTGGTGTCTAGGTATAGTAAAGTGGCTATGCGCTAACCCATGAAATCATTCGCAGCGCCACCTGCCGGCAAACTACGGAATTAGTGTTCCTATCTCGAAAACGGTACAATATAGAAAAAAAGTCAATTACAAGTCGTAGAGCATCATCGATTTTGTGCAAAAAGACATCTTGTGTACATTAATACTAAGAGCAGAACATTTAAAACTCACATAGTTTGTTCGCGACTTACGAAACTATGACGCCACAAGAAGTGGATGAAAGTCGAAAATGTTATCTTTCGGATAAAAATGACCCCAATGGACTTTTCCCTGTGAGGATATCTCAAACAACAGATGTATACGACCTCTCCGCGAACACAGCAGAATCCTCGAGTACGTATTACTGATGCTTGTGCCAGCGTGCAAATAGTTATGCTAAAATGTGTGCAACGTGAAATTCAAACAAGGGTCTAAATGTATATTTGTAGCTGAAGGAGAGCAGTTTGAGCACCGAAAATAAAGGTATCTTGCCATATATCGTTGTTTTTTCCCTCTTTCTAACACGTTTCGTCACGACCAGTGTTGGAAATCGCGAACTAATAAATGAAAGTTAAGCGTGCTGTTCCCTACCATTCATGTCTACAGGATGTCTTTTTGTAGTAAATCGATGATGCTCTATTACTTTGTAGCTGAAATTTCCCCTATAATCCTTCCGTTTTCGAGATGAGAACGCTAATTCTGCTGTTTACCGCCAGGTGGCGGTGTAAGTGGTCTCATGGCGTAAAGCATAGCCATTTTACCAGTGGCGAATCCGGGGGGGGGCTATCGGGCTGCAGCCCCCTCAGAGCTAAACCAAAATTCTTGATTTTATTTAAAATCACTACAACTGTTTTTGTGTGTTCTTAATTTTCATTTAAAAATAGTACTAAAAGCGTGGCAACATTGCTTTCTGGCTTGACAGGCTCGAAAATTTTCCTACCTTTCTAGTCATTCTACTTGTACATGTAGCGTTGACGCGGTCGAAAGCATTTTTTTGCTACTTATTTCATTGTATTTTTTATTAAATTATCGAAAGTGTTGTAGTGTTCTTTATGGTTCTTATTGTCAGGTGAGTAAAGTCTGTAAAGTTAGAGAACAAATTGATAATGAGAATGAACAACGTAATATTTTCTGTAAAAATAAAAATCTCATTTATATGATACACTGCAAAGAATGCAATTTAAATTACATTGGTCAAACTTGTACTGAGCTAAATAAAAGAATTAATAGTCATAGATCAGCAATTAAAAACCTTAAGAAAAAAGACTCAAATGATGTGGAACTTGTTCATTTTCAATCTCACTGCTTTGATAATATTTCCATTTTCATTCTTGAAGATAATATTGTTGAGCTTAATAAAAGATTGGACTTAGAAAATATTTTTATATGTAACTTTAAAACTCTGTTCCCATATGGGCTTAATAGCAAATTAAACGGAGAGGGTACTGTTAGCCTTGATTCTACTTGTATCTATAATAAATTTAATATTTTTAGTGACTTTAATAAGAGGGTTTTCTTGAAAAGATTTAAGAGAGACAGGGGGAATGGAGGCAATGTTGAAGTGGATTTTCAGGATTTTCAGAATTACTGTAATATGGAATACAACTGGGAAAATTTTGTTAAAATAAGAAAGTATATTTTTAGTTTAAAAAATAATAGAATTAAGAGATTTTTAACCAATTATTTCAACGATCTTGCATTTAATAATTCTTTTACTAAGCATTTAATACTGGATCTTCTTAAATTTAAAATCAAGACTGAAAATAACGATTCTCTCTTTCTAAGTAATGATAAATCTTTAAATAAAGACTATTGCGTTATTAATTTCTTAGACATTGATTTTGAAAATTTAGAAATCCCTAAAATTTTTCATAAAAGTAAAGATATGTTTCCATTTAAAGACAATACAGAAATCTCAGCAGCCTTCAGGTACTCCAAAACTTTAAAAAAACGTATCTGCAACTACAGTTTCTATAGTAAAAACCTTGATCTAATAGAAGAATCGCATTGCTACTGCAATGATGATAAATATGCAAAATATATTCATAAAGATAAAGGGCACATTATTACAGGTGACCTGGGAATTGTTGACTCCATCTTGCTGCAGGATTTGATGGGAAGGGGCACTAAATTTAGACTGAGGGAGAACTTGAAATACAATAAGACTTTGCTTTCTATATGCAAAGATTTGGATTTGTTTATTTCTAAACTTGCGAGAAGGTACCATTGGCCAATTGAAGGGTTCAAAGAATGGAAACACAAGATTATAGAAGAAATTAAGAGCAGATTTTATGTTGACAAAAATTACAGTAAAAATAGAGGTATTTTTGTAAATAAAATAATTTTAAAAGATATAAAAAATCTTAAAGATTCATTTGTTATTACAACTGTAGATAAAGCAGCAAATAATTTTTGTATTTTATGCAAATTCTATTTTAAGGAGCTTTTGATCAATGAATATAACTCCAATGCAACTTATAGCCTTGTAGACTTCACTAAAAAAGAATTAGATAAAAGAATGTTGGCTTTTGCCAAAAAACTCAAAATTAAAACCTGTTCTCTTAAGTATCTGTATCTGTTTCCAAATGTTAAATTTCACAAAAATCCTACTAGCTTTAGATTTGTTACATGTGGTACAGGGAGTTACAATTCTTTTATTAGTAAACATTTTTTCAAATTATTAAATATTATTCTTTTTGAAATTAAAAAGGAAGATAACTTCATTATCTGCAATAATGCTGAAGTTTTGGAACTACTGAATACTAACAAGATTTGCAATTTAAACTCATTTGACTTTGAAAATCTATACACCAATCTAACACATGATAAACTTTTGGAAGTTTGCCTTTTCATGTATAATAAATTTCTGAACGACTCAATAATTAAAAAAACTGACTGGTTCGATATTTGTAATTTCAGCATTAAAGAAAACTATCTTTTTAATGGTTTAAACTATTTTAAACAGATTTCAGGTATTCCGATGGGTGTTACATTCTCCAGTTCACTGGCCAATATCTTCTTGCACTTTTTTGAGGATAAAATTATTAGAAATAATCTAATTTACGGCTACAGATACATAGATGATTTGCTTCTTTTAAATGCTGATGATTTAGATCTAATTATTAATTGTTATCCAAAAGAACTTAAGCTTAATAAAACGAACTCTCATCAAAATAAAGGTACCTTTTTAGATCTTAAAATTGAGATTAACAAGCATACTACTAGGATTGGCCTTTATAACAAAAGAGCTGAATTTAACTTTAAGTGTAAAACTCTTTGTGACTTTTATTCCAATTTAGATTCTAGGGTATTTCGAAACGTGATTTTAGTCAAGCCAACAGAATTAAAGCAGTTTGCAACAATAGGAAGGATTTCTTATTTGCTTCCAATGTTTTTTTGAAAACTCTAAATGATAACCATTTCCCTTGTAACATTTACAACATTAAAGATTTTGTCCTTGGAAACAGTCTGGAATATACAGTTTAATAATAATAATAATAATAAAAACCCCATTCATGCGTAGTTGTGAAAATGGAAAATAACGGCTTTTTTTCTCTCTTAATATATCTGAATTGGTCTCCTTCCCATGCTAGAAAAGAGATTGCTGTATAGGCCTCTTCTTTCTTTTTTTCCTTTTTCAGCCTTTCTATTCCTCTTATGGGAATATAGATGGCGCCACGGAGACTAGTGTTTAATGTTTTGCTTTTCTCGAAAGCGCGGGCAAATTATTTTAATCTGACTTCTTTCTACAGGGGTAAGTTTTTTTTTAATTTTACCTTATGAAAGCTTATTAATTAAGCTTGATGGCTAATATTTTGTTGATCTTATTAGCGTATTTAATGTTTTTTTCTTTTGATGTTTATACTTGTGGATTTGCTACCTGGTTTCTCATTTTTTTGGGGAGTTCGGGCTATGAGAAGCTGTTTTAGCCTAAAATAGGCCTGCTTCTACAGAAAACTCCTTAAATATTCTTTTGAATCCATTTCGAATAGTTTCTAGCCCTTGAAAAAGTGAACTAGAATGGATTCCTTGTTTTTGTTGTCTGCTTTTCGTCTACTTCAAATTACTATAGGATTGCTTGTATTACTTTCTTTTTTTAGTTTTGGCTTTATTGGTATATCTGTCTATTGTTCTCTGTTTTTGTTTTGCTGCTGCAATGGCGCGCATCTTAAACATTGTCGTAATTTTTCTAGCTTCATTTCTTTTTCAATTAAATTCTTTTAATCTTTTTAATTTTTGTATGTTTTAAAAAAAATTTTTTTCTTGTTCCAGTTTTATATAATTTTGTTTTCTTTTTTAAATAATAATTTTATAAAATTTTTTTAAATCATTGATTGTTTGGATACTGTCTGTAAAGTTAAAGTGTTTTGGTTTGCATAAGCCATGAGGTTTGACATTCGTCACTATGATACAAAATTTTTATGACCTCAGCCGCCCCCCCCCCCCGGACGCAAATCCTGGATTCGCCACTGCACTTTACTATACCTAGACACCACTTTTATGACTGTAGCTGCAATCATTTTGAAATTAAGTGTGGGGATATAAAGGACTTTAGTGGACACCCTGTATATTGATCCTATTGTATGATGGAATGCTGTAACTGTCCTGAAAAGGCGAGACTACAATGGAAGATTTCTGCTGCATCTATGAATATTTTCCTTCTACTACTTCCTATCATATGTGTCACAATATTTTAAGCATCTCCATGCAGTGTAAGATAATTTTTACACATTGAAAACACGGAACAATTATTTTTCATATGTTTCTTGGTCCAACCCTGATTTTCCAAGAATTAAAAGTTACACGATGAACTTGGCAGATTGCCAGCTAGGCCTAGTTTATAAGAACGCATTATGCCAAATTTACGCTGAAAAGAAGCATCCTTCTGTTATTACTAGAAGATTTGTGCCCGTCTAAGACGAGCTTTCAGCTTGCCAATAATATCTCAGATTTGATTGTCACAGATTTACTAACGAAAGTTGTCGAAGAAAATCTCATGTAAATTGCTAGTGTGATTATGAAATAAATATATTTTTTGGCATAACTTGCAACAATACTTTTCATTGTTGAAACGCAATTCAATCCGTTTTCATTGGTTAAACAAATATTGAATTGCGTGTTTCTCTTTCATTGTTGAAAGCTGGGTAATATTATTATACAATCATCCAATTGGCTCGTTCAATAATGACGCAGACAAAAGGGCCGGGGTTATTTTAAGCTCCGCCCAGCGTTAGAGACATCTCTGTGCTTTTCTATTATAGATTTCACTAATTTGAGCGTCTGTTGACCTATGTCCTCTCATGAAATTGGGTTGAATAATAATTCATGGATTTTCTTTTTCAAATTTAAAATTGCACGCAGAAATAAAGCGCGTTGGCAAAATGTTTTATATTGTATGAAAGGAGAATTTAATGCTCTACAAGTTGGTGTATTTTGATTTTTTGAGTTTAGATATTTTTACACTACTGGCCAAAAGTATTGCAAGATTTGTGAAATGCGAAACATTTAGAGTTAATTTGAATACAATGGTTCACAATGAGTTATAGAGAATCGTCGGAAGTACAATCTTGGGAACTCACATTTTACAGTGAAGATTTTGTCACCAGGACATTTAGGGGACCGTCCACAAATTGATGAAGACGAGAATGATTTGGGGCCACCCCGTTTCACAGTAAGCTTATAATACTTTGAAACTTTTGTCAATCATTTTGCTTCTTATGCACATCGCGTACAAGCATTTTCATAAAAAATATGATGAATATGAGACGAAAATGTGAAAAATGAGACGAAAAGCAGGGGTGTAGTCGTGCAGGAACACACCGGAACGACGTTCCGGCACTGTTTTATAATTTTTTGACTCGCCGGAACGCTGTTCCGGCATTGGTTTCTTTTTGCGAGAAATGAATAAGAAAATATATATAAAAAAATTATAAGATACTTCCTTAAAACAAGCAATCTTTGCCCCTTACCCTCGAAAATATGATGGATATTTCAAATTAATAAAAGCAATAAGTCATTGGCAAGTGGCGTGAGGAAAGGGTTAAAAGTATTAAAGTTGCAAACGTTTAATTGTATTTTATGTTTTGATTATGAAAACTCATGATATTTTCTAAACTACTTATTAGTGTCATGATTCTACTTTGACATTACATAATTTTAGTACAAATCAACATAAATTTAAAAAAATGATTCTGTAGTATGTTCATTATTTTCATGCTTTGAACTATAATACGCATTATGTTAATGTTTGATTAAAAACGAAACGTTAAAATATGCATTGCTTCAGTGTTGACGTTTAATTATTTCATGATTCCAATGCCTAGATAAAATAATTATACAATTGAAATGTAAAAAAATATTTTATTGCGAAGTGATTCCCTCCTTCTACCCTCATCCCCATCGCCTTCTCCATCTTCCCCCTTCCCCTCCAAACAATATCATCCAGGACAGACCATTTTGGCGCTGCTTCTTTTACGATTGCACCACTGACGAAAAGGATTTGGGTTCACTCCGTTTCACAGTAAGCTAATAATGTTTTGAAACTTCATCAATCGTTTCGCTTCTTATACACATTGCTTACGTGCATTTTCATAAAAATGTGCTGAATATTCGGGAAGATATAAAGGTTTCTTTAAAACATCCTAAATTTTTCGCATGTCTTTTGATTATAATATGCAGATTTTTATGCCAAATTTTGTGAAATTTACGGAGTACTTGACGATATATTATTTTATTAAAAACGTTGAATAATAAAGGAAATATATGAGTATTTTTAAGAAATAATGCTTTACTGCGGATGCGCGAAACGTAGAGTAATTTTTTTTCATAACCTCAAAGCCAGATATATAGTGCAACTTATATAAAAATTTCAGTTCAGTACCATTAAGATTTATAAATTTAGCGGCATAGAATTTCTGTTGTTTTCTAAGAGGAAAAAATGATGAGGGTTTTTCCACAATATATTTTAAACTTGAATCTTTGAACAGCAATATTGAATTTTATAAAAGTTGAGTATCCTGAGTACATATGTGTACTTATAAATTAAATATGTAATTAAAATTGCAATTTGACGATTAATTCCCGAAGATTCAACTTAAAAAAATATTGATTTGTGGAAAACCCCTCATCATTTTTTTTCTCTTAGAAAACAACAGAAATTTTGCTGGCTGTAATGCCAACAGTTTTCTGAATCTGAATGGTATTGAACTGGATTTTTTATAAGTTGCCCTATATATCCGTGACCCGTGGGGTGGGTCACGATATATCTGAATTTCAACTTATTAAAAAAAAAAATGCTCTGAATTTCGCGTATGCGCAGTAAAGCATTATTTACTAAAACTGCTTATATTTCCTTTACTATTCAATGTATTTACTTCAAATTTTAATACAATGCTTCTATAACATATCATCAAGTATTCCGTAAGTTACGTAAAATTTGACTTAAAACTCTGTATATTATAAGCAAAAAACATTAAAAAAATTTGGGATGTTTTGAAGAAACCTTTATATCTTCCCGAATATTCATCATATTTTTTATGAAAATGCTTGTACGCTATGTGTATAAGAAGCAAAATGATTGACAAAAGTTTCAAAGTATTACAAGTTTACTGTGAAACAGGGTGGGCCCAAATAATTTTCGTCTTCATCAATTTGTGGACGGTCCCCTAAATGTCCTGGTGACAAAATCTTCACTGTAAAATGTGAGTTCCCATGATTGTACTTCCGTCGATTCTCTATAACTCATTTTAAGCCAAAATAACTCCAAATGTTTCGCATTTTACAAATCTTGCAATACTTTTGCCCAGTAGTGTATGCATTTTCAAATCGTTAAAATGATTGTCAAGTGGACAAAACTGAGCAATTTCGACACGATTTGCCTTCTGCATTTGATTAAGGTATTCAGACCGAAGCTACTCGTGAGATCTGTGCTATAAGGGAAAGGAGGTTAAGAGTACGCACCTAGTGGAATTTTCGTTATAAAAATGAGAATTGAAAAGTCAGAGCCTCGAAAATACACTGAATCATAGTTTATTCACTTGGAAAGACGGGTACAAAAATGAAAATTTTAGCTTTTAAAAATATATATATTGCGAAACGCAAGGAAAAAAAAAATGCCAAATGCATGCACTTACCCGACGTGGCGGGTAAGAGTACGCAGGACGTGAGGCCAAGAGGCTAGGCTCTAAGGCGGGCCGAAAAAGTCGAAGTTTCTTAGATCCTTTTGCGGTAGTGCGGAAAAGTTGCGAACTCCTATCATTAACCAGCGGGAGTGTCTCCCCTAAACTTTCTCGTATACTTCTCGAAAAAGGTGCTGTTTCCCCTCCCCCCGCGTGGATAAAAAAATTCGAACCTATTGTAACCCAGGATCTAATGACTATCAGAAAATATTTAGGTAAAGAATCAAATTCGAAGAGATGCGTTCCGATTAAATGAATACCGATTTCTACTCTTTCTTGGCTCAAGGGCAATCTTTCCGCGTGCACAGATTGCTACCATGTACGCATGCGCATGGAGAATCGGATGAAAAAAAAGCGCCAAGCAGGAGTCAATAAATATCGTGCACAGAAGATTGCGTCCAATGCGCATGCGCGTGGAGATAGCGGACTCGTTGGAGATGCGCTTATACAGACCGACAGACAGTCAACCTTTTGACGGATTTGGCCCAAAATTTTATACGGACCTACATTCATGACGATAAAACTGTGTACGAAATTGTATCCATCTAGCTATTCAAGTTTTTGAATTATAGCGTTCGATGGCTGCGGACATACAGACAGACAGACTTCCCGCTGACGGATTTTGTCCAAAATTTGAAAGAAACCTACAAATTATGTTTAAAGACTACATACCAAATTTCATCCCTTTATCTCAAATAGTTTCCGAGTTATCGTGTTCACAGACACACAGGCAGACATGATTCCCAAATTGTGTTTTTCGGACTCAGGAAGGAGATTCGTCAAAATCTGGAGTTCGAAATTTTGGACGATTACAATACTTTCTCTTTGTATACTTCGGATACGAGAAAGTAAAAAGTGTGTAAAATCTTATAACTCTGACTTGATATCTTCTGCCGCCTCAATAGGCAGAAAGTTGTGAAAATTAGACTAAAAATGGTTAAAAGTCAAAAATTAATAAAAAATCTCAGATTTCGTTGATCGGTTTGCGGTAGTGCTTGAAAGTTACTATTTATTAACAACAACACCTTTACAAAATTTCAGAATTATAGGTTCATATCTTCTGCCGCCTCAATGGCGCTGAATATTGGAAATTAAAGGCGCATTTTTAAATAAATACACGTTTTACTTATATCATTATAATGCGAATAGAAACTTGATTAAATCTTTGAAACATACAAAATTACAAACGCGCTATTTTTCGTAATAAAAAAGCCTAAATAAATAGCCTAATTCAAATATTGTTATTTCCGAAATTAAGAAATCATAATTTTTAATATTTAAAAATAGTAAAAATCATAAAATTTAAACCCATAATTCATAAAATATTGTTTCTAATCTCATTTTTTATAATAATAATAATGATGATAAAATAAAATGCAAAGTTTTGTTGGAATGGCTGCTTCAAATTACAGAACGGATAAGAGTACGCATATCTGGTCCGTGCGTACTCTTAGCCGCCGATGTATCGCTTCTCTAAATCGTCCATAGATGGCCGTAGAATTCACTAAAGTTAAATTCTAACGTGGCCACGTTGTTCGGAAGGGAACAAACCTCATAATAATATTTACTTTGAAAGCAAGCATTAGTCCTTTATTTACAAAAAAATTAAGATTTCTTCACAGAAAAATTACATGCTAACATAGCGAAATCATATCTTACCTGATAAATGAAAGACAGCGAGGATGAAAATACTAATGGCGGTCTCTTGAGAGAGCTGAAAACAAATGTGTTGATATGATCACACTCGCTTCTGCTTGCACTGTTGCCAACAGGGAAAAAAATCCATGCGTACTCTTACCCGACTGCGTACTCTTACCCCCACTTCCCTTACATGGAGGAAGAACATTGTTCCAAAGTACCACCCGCTTAAAGAGAAGCTATTGAACCAAATTCTTCGTCAAAATACCAGAAAAAAAACTACGAAAATTAAAAATAAATTTCAAAAACGGCCGTAAATTATTCCTCAGTCCATTATATTAATTGTTTCGCTGACGGGCATTTCTTGGAGAGAAGATTGCAGCCTGCTCATACAATTAATTATTTCAATTTTCAGAATTCAATAATGATTTGCCTGCCAGCTGTGTTGGAGCTTTCCACTGACATGTGGATAACAGATTTGATTCATGCAGGCAAGCACATTATAGAAACAGAATATAAATGAACTAATTTAAGGCTCTTTACATCTGTTAATTTTCTCACGTGACACTTCATTATCTAGATGAAATCATTTTTTTCAATAAGTTTTGTACCGTTGTAATTTCAGCAATGTTATGTAGGTGAAGGGTGTTAGGAAATTCTGCATTTTAAGCTACGAAGCTTACATCTTTTCTAAATTGTCTCTCGTACCTTTACTCCAAGATTCGAAGCATTCTTTCTTTAAGATTTTCACGTCATTTCTTTGAGCTAGTCACTTCACTTGACATCCATATTAGCAGCTATTTAATCGGAATCGTATGGCGTTGTCTATTCGATTCCCGCAGCTGATATGTAGATCTACGGATTATTAGCAGAGTATATATGCTTGTCTCTGTGTCATTTAAAGAGAAAAGAAGAGAAGGGTACGGTCTGTAGGTCCTCTAAGCATTCTCTCCTCGGAGAGACTTCAGTGCCATGTAAGCTGTTGCTGTACCTATAAGATGTAGGACAAGTATCAACCCTGTCAAATGGAAATGTGATCTGTAAATATGTTCTTAAATGTGGTCGTTTAAATAAATGTCTCTTTTAACTTATACGATTCATCATTTCTGAAATGCTCTGTCTCGTAGAAATTCCACCGCATGCAATAAGCCAGGACGCTTTTAGCTTATTATCCAGCAGCTTTTCATAACTAGTGTTACTCAAGCTGCCTGTCTCTATTTGACGAGACTAACAAGTGATATTGGCAAACTCGCTTCCTGTGCCTAACAAATGATTTCAATTCCCACTTAATCTCTATAATAATAAAAATCATTAATATAAATGAAATATATATTAATACATTATCATTTAACACTACTACGTTTGTAAAACATTTTCGGAACTTGTGAAATTTTAGCCAAATGTAAATGAATTATTCCATTTCCCGCAGAACTAGCGAAAAATATCATATGAGCGACGAGTCGAAACGGGCTTCATCCAATTACAATTCGTATAGCTCATCCGTGATTACAGGCATTCAAAATTTCCCGTACCGGGGAGGACCAAGTCCTGGGTGCTCCTTCACGATGAGGTTCACAGGTCCCTCCTGGTGTCAATATACTTGTCAAAACACCATATTCCGGTATTTTCACAACCAAATTATTTCCCTGATCTCGCTCCTTGTGACTTTTTTTTATCGGATGAAGTATTTGCTTAAGAGGCAGCGATTCTCAAGTTCCGAAGAAGTGCAGTGACGAAGGCACTGGAGTGGGTGGCAAAAGAAGGCCTTATAATCAGCATTTGCATCTTTGTATGAACGATGGCATAAATGGATAGTTGCACAGGGTAGTTACTGCGAAAGAAACCCAAATAAACAAGTTATCTCTGTATTCATTCTTCGGTAATAAAACAGGTTCCGAATTCATGGATTCTTTTCAATCACAGTAAAAAATTTCAAGTAAGTCGCCTGGAACTCAAAACATCGACAGCCACCAGACTAATAAAAATGGGAGACGAAAACTTAAACGAGGTAGACACCAATCAAAGTGCTGAATATGAGCCACCACCTAAAAGGCTCAAAAGCTGCATGAAAACCTATTCTGAAATCAGGCTAGACTCTGTAGGGCACTATCCTAAAAATATGGAACTTAAAAATCCTCTACGATGTTACAGAAAAATTGTGTAAGGCGAATTCGCTATATTTGTGAAAACTGTAAGGAACCGGTATGCACTTAGTATATTGTTAAGAACATGGAAAGTCGCTTCCCAGCAATGTTAGTCTTATGTTTGGGAAGAGAGCACTACAGGGGTATGTATGGAAATGCCGGAGGAATGGTGTCATTGACCCCGACCTTGGCGACCGTTTTGGCGACTTCGTGACAAAATGTAGGATCTCAAAAATACTAGAATTTTCTCGATATCTCTATCATGGGCCGAGATCCGGATTTCTCCAGATGATTCCATGTGACGTCACGGCCTGTCGGGGAGACTATAAATAGCACCGTGCTCGGATCACAGGAGAGAGTTTGATCGACGGGGCTCGTCTTTGGAGTTTTGACCGAAGTGCGAGCTAGTATGCTCAGCTCATAGACGTCTTGCGGTACTGAAAGTGCTGCAACTGTTATTAATTGGTGAATTGCTGTCTGTTCGTGTTGCTAATTGGCGCAAGTGCTGTTTCTCCTGTTACCTGTGCCTCGGGTTTTCCGGAGTATTCGTGAATAAAGCGTCTTTCTCCATTATCCTGCGTCTTGGACTGTTTACACGGCACACACTCTAGGACGATTTTTGCAACAATATGAAATCTTTTCATTCATAATTGACCACTAACGCTCAACGGCCTCCTATGTGAACATTATTTTTACTTTCTCGTTTACGAAGTCTACAAAGAGAAAGCATTGCAATCGTCAAAAAATTCGAACTCGAGATGTTGACGAATCTCCACGTTTTAGACCTCCCCGAGTCCGAAAAACACAATTTTGGAATCATGTCTGTCTGTGTCTCTGTATGTCTGTGTGTCTGTGAACACGATAACTCGAAAACTATGAGAGCTACGGGGATGAAATTTGGTATGTGGTCTTTAAACATAATTTGTAGGTTTCTATCAAATTGTGGACAAAATCCGTCCACGGGAAGTCTGTCTGTCTGTATGTCCGAAGTCATGCGAACACTATAACTCAAAACCTTGAATAGCTAGATGGATAAATTTTGGTACACAGTTTTATCGTCATGGATGTAGGTCCGTATAAAATTTTGGGCCAAATCCGTCAAAGGGTTGACTGTCTGTCGGCCTGTATAATTTACCATTGAACCAATCCGCTATCTCCACGCGCATGAGTACGGAAGCAATCGTCTGTGCTCGCGAAAGGAGCGAATTACGTCAGTTTGTCCTTGAGACGGCAAGAGTGAAACCTAGCAGTGTGCGATTCTTTACCTAGATATTTTTCAATCACTGTAATGAGAAACCTTCTGATAGTCATTGGATTCTGGATAACAGTAGATTCGAATTTTTTTAGCCACGCGGGGGAAGGAGAAACGGCACCTTTTGGGGGAAGTATACGAGAAAGTTTAGGGGAGAACACTCCCGCTGGTTTTATACATTTATTATTTTTCAATTTATTTTTACTTACTGAATTTTTTTTTCAATGTAAAATGAACAACTATATATTTTTATCCCTTTAAAAAATTCGTCCTTGAAGAGGTTAACTGGAATAATGCTATATTCATCCAATTCACTTTAGGCCAAATAACGCTTTATAGCACACACATGTTCATATTTATTATTGTCTTGTTTTGGTATGCGCGAACCCTCCCTTAAAGTTTGCTAGAACCCTTCGGAATCAATAATTCTTTCACATGCAGTACTGATTGCCAAAAAGTATGATTAAAGTTTATGCTTTTTACTTTCTCATATACGAAGTATACAAAGAGAAATTATTGTAATCGTCAAAAAATTCGAACTCGAGATTTTGACGAATCTCCACGTTTTAGACCTCCCTGAGTCCGAAAAACACAATTTTAGAATTATGTCTGTCTGTCTGTGTGTCCGTGTGTTTGTGTGCCTGTATGTCTGTGAACACGATAACTCGAAAACTATTAGAGACCAGCGGGAGTGGTCTGCCCTAAAATTTCTCGTATACTTTCTAAGTGGAGATTCGTCAAAATCTCGAGTTCGAATTTTTTGACGATTACAATACTTTCTCTTTGTATACTTCGTATACGAGAAAGTAATAAAGGGATGAAATTTGGTATGTGTACTTGACACGCAATTTGTAGGTTTCTATCAAATTTTAGACAAAATCCGTCCACGGGATGTCTGTCTGTTTGTCTGTCCGCGGTCATGCGAATACTATAACTCAAAAACTTGAATAAGTAGATGGATAAAATTTGGTACACAGTTTTATCGTCATGAATGTAGGTCTGTATAAAATTTTGGGCCAAATCCGTCGAAGGGTTGACTGTCTGTCGGTCTGTATAATTTACTTTTGAAGAGAATCCGTTATCTCCACGCGCATGCGTACTGGAAGCAATCTTCCGTGCACGCGAAAGGAACGGAATTTCATTACGGAGTAGCGAATTACGTCAGTTTGTCCTTGAGCCGGTAAGAGTAGAAGTGTGTGATACATGCATTTTATTCGGTACGCATCTCTTTGAATTTGATTCTTTACCTAGATATTCTTCAATCACTATAATGAAAAACCTTCTGATAGTCATTGGATTCTGGGCAACAGTAGGTTCGAATTTTTTTAGCCACGCGGAGGAAGGGGAAACGGCACCTTTTTGGGGAAGTATACGAGAAAGTTTAGGGGAGAACACTCCCGCTGGTTTTTCCTGTTAAAAATTTTGAAAGATCAGCAATATCATTTATGGCTGATTTAGTTTTATTTGACAACAAACCTCTTAGGCAGATCTATCATCACTGTTGCCAGTGTGGCCTTCATTGGAAATTTAACCGTCACTTTAATTTTCTACTTGTTTTTGGCTTTGCAGGTATTTGTGACATTTTGAACCTGTTACCATGGCTATCATGCTATGGGTTTCGCGTGTAGGCTTATATACTTTGTTTTCAAGCCTTTAATCGGCCTATAAATCATTTTATCATATTCTACGTTAAAATACGTTCAGTACGTTAGGCAGAGTTCATCTTTTCCTAGGAAATTTAGCTGTGCTTCTAGAATTTTCATTACGAAACATCTTCTTTTAACTGTGTTTATGATAGGATTAAATGATTAACCAGCTGTAGTGGCCTCTCCGAAACTTTCTCGCATACGACCAGTAATGTGGGGTCGGTAAACACCCAGTGGGTAGGTAAATATTTTTGGGGTATTTACCCAAGGCCTGGGTATTTTGAGAAAAAAATTATGAATGGTGATTTACAATGAAAAATATAAAATTTAGGAATACCCCAAAACTTAATATTTTTCAAAAAAAAAAAAAAATGCATATGTTCGCAATTTTTATTCGCGCTGAGGGTACCACAACTTTATTTAACGTTTTTGAGTACGGAATCTTAATATAGATAGATATCACACAAGATTTCACCATACCTCTGGTTAATCACAGACGTCCCTCTGGAGAATGTCAGAACGAAGTTTCTTTTTAGGAGGTTGCCATAATTTCCGAAGAGCGCGTTTGCCTCTCACTTCAATTTCCTTCGTAGACCGCCAAGGTCAAAAACCAACCATTCTATCTGGAGGAAAGTAAGCAAAACGCTCTCCAACATACAGTCGCAATGTGCATTTTGAACCAAATATGCAATTTGAACACTTTTTCTTTAACGGATTGAAAGAAAAATTGGACATAAATCTAAAATTAAGGTTAGAAGACCACATACCAAATTTCATATACCTAAGTCATTATCTTAAAGAGTTATTGTGTTCACAAGTTTGCGATTATACAGACCGACAGACAGTCAACCCTTTGACGGATTTGGCCCAGAATTTTATACGGACCTACATTCATCTACATAAAACTGTGTACTAAATTTTATCCACCTAGCTATTCAAGTTTTTGAGTAATAGTGTTCACATGAACGTGGACAGACAGACAGACTTTCCGTGGACGGATTTTGTCCAAAATTTGATAGAAACCTACAAGTTGTGTGCAAAGATCACATACCAAATTTCATCCCCAGAGCTCTTATAATTTTCAAGTTATCGTGTTCACAGACAGACACACAGACAGACATAATTCCAAAATTGTGTTTTTCGGGCTCAGGGAGGTCTAAAACGCGGAGATTCGCCAAAATCTCGAGTTCGAATTTTTTGACGACTACAATACTTTCTCTTAGTTACTCTCTTCTTCGTATGCGAGAAAGTAAAAAGCAGCGATAAATTTGCTAAAAATGACTTTGCTTGAAAAAAAAAAAAGATGAAAACATCTTTCTCTTGCCTTCTGTGCTCAAGTATACAGCATTAGTCAGTGAAAAGAAGTAGAATATTCGTCCCAACTTGCTTTTGAAATAAAGTTTAAAAAATAAAAATTTTTTTCTAATATCTTTTTCAGTTAAAACGATGCTATGTGAAGATGGCTCCTTTTTGTCTATGGCATAAAATACCTTTCTTCGTGCTTTTCTACAGTAGGACTCTGCGTAAAAAAAAAACTTTTTTTTCCTCTCAAAAGTAGTAAAGCGAGGAATTTGTCTGCCATCTAAAAGTTAAAATGAATCAAAATTTTAGTTAGCTGTGATCTTATATAGACCTCAGAAGACCAGTTTTCTCTTGTTGAAGTTTACAGTAATAACAGCATTATTTGGCTACCTTAGGTTCGATTTTCAGATCCAATAACAGAAGATATTGGGGATTTGTTTCTGATAGCTTCAATAGATGGCGCCAAAATTCAGGCTATACTTCCTAGAAAAACGCGTAAGCATTATTTCGTTTGAAATTGCAAGCAAAACTTCAGAGGAGTTTTATGACATGATTGGGGATCTTATGTATTTAGACGAAACTTCTCTTTTAACCTATTTCAAAAACTTCTATATTTTACAGAATTCCACATAAGTGCAGGTTCTGCTAATAGTTGGGCTAGTTTAATATAGGAAAGACTGTCATGTTTTATTCAAGTTAGTTAATTAAAAAAAATTATTTTCCTCTTTTTTGAGTCTAAGCATAGAAAATAAGTAAGATAACAATTTTAAATTCAAGCCACTCTTCCGACTCTGTATGTTCGCGGCATAATTTCTGCTACTTGCCGAATTCAATGGAGTCGATTTCAGTCATGCCAGAGTCACATGACAACCGTAACAACGCATATCACCCGACATCTTATTGGACGCCGTGCTGTGGCGTCACATTCTTTCTCCTCTTGCAAATTGAGCCTTGGATTCAAAAATTAAATTGCAATCTCCCACTTGTTGCGTTTCATGTGATCATAAATTGAATCCTTCCCTTATTGCTGCATCGAAATTTTTGATGCTACCTTTGAAAACGTACCGAATTGGTTTTCATACTTCTTCATTTTATCTCAGAAATTTGAATATTTTATTACTACTTTTATATTTAAACTAACGAATGCACTGAACAGTTTTTTCCCCTCCTTATTATGTTAACTAAATTATTTTAGTTGTATTCTAAATATTTTAAACATTTGATTATTGTAATCAAATATTTAAAATATCTACTACGTGGCAAACTGAATACTGTGAAAGAATGCACTATTTTTGATTTTAAATAGTTTGAATGTTAGTAGTCAGATTTTGCTAGAGATAGCTGAATGCAAGTACTATAGAGTCCCGGTAATCCGGTTAATCCGGAGGGATTTTTAAAAAAATGCAGGTTATATAACTAATAAATTTTGAATTTTAATTATGCACAACGATGTTTTATTTTGTTAATACTACATAATTCATAGGTTAAAAACTTAAGTCTATATATACAGTAGTATTAGAATTAAAATTAAGCTGTTGGAAAAGTTGCATGTATTAATGAAAAAAAGAACATCAGGTTTTTATAGTTTTACCCATCTAAAGCTTGTAATACGTGCATTTTAAGACAAATTCCATTTAATCCGAACTTTCGGTGATACGGTCCCATCTGTTACAAACATGGACAGTCGCTTTCCAGCAATGTGAGTCCTATGGTTGGGAAGAGAGTTTTACAGGAGTAAGTATGAGATGACCGACAGCAGCCACGTCTGGACCCCTGACCTTGGCGACAAATTTGGCGACTTTGGCGACGAAATATGGGATCTCAAAGGTGCTGGAATCTTCTCGATATCTCTATTAGCAGAGGAGATACGCTTGAATGTACCAGATGATTCCATATGACGTCACGGTCTGCCGCGGGAGACTATATAAGGAGAGCTCTTGGTTGCCGGAGAGTGTTGTTGATCGACTGGGATCGCCTTGGAGCGCGAACGTCTTTGGAGTTTCGTCCGCAGTGCGAGCTAGAAAGTTGGTGAACTGACCGCTATTGAAAGTGCAGTTATTGTCGTTACTAGTTATTTGCTGACTGTTTGTGTTGTTAGATATCAAAGTGCTGAACTGTTATTACCTGTGAATTGTTGTCTGTTTACATTGGTAATCTGTGCAAGAACTATTGTTTCCCGTACCTGTGCTACGTGTTTTCCTGCATATTTGTGAATAAACCTTCATTCTCCATTATCCTGCGTGTTGGACTGTTTACACCATACACCCACAGAAAGACTTTTGTAACACATCTAATCCGAATTAGCGTGACTGTGCTGTACTCCAAAGCAACCGTCATCTCTCGTTCTTTAAAACGGGTTTCTCACTCAGATAACGTGACTTGCAGAAAAGCCGAATCTTGCAAATGTTGATACACACTGACTAACAACGTTCGTTGAAACGGTTTTGACATCAGGGTTTTTATTCATGTCTATTATCGTTACTTTTCATCTTCATTCGACTGTTTCGCCAATCAATTTAGAAATCGTTTTTAATAAATAACTCTCATACTAAGTCATATTGTAACGAAATTGTCTTGTGTGTGTACGTGAATGCAATCCAATACGCAGAATTAAAAAAAAAATAAAGCTCTTTATTTTACAAATATTCCAAGCAAAGAAACGTAGCACGAGTATTAACACAGCACTAGTAAAAATTCACAACACAGATTACCGATAAATCTCGATAAAGCGCTCAAAGGTTTCTTGTTAGCTCACCAGCTTGCTTGCTGATCAAATTCCAACTGACTCTTCTTGGCTTGAGAGCTTGCCTTTATACTTTTCAACAGGAAGTGACTTCATTACGTAGGAAGTGACGTAATCTCTATAAAGTTCATGAAACGAGTAGAAATAGGTGGAAAGTTCGAGGTCCTTCTAGAAAATTCCCTTTATCGCCAAAGTCGCCAACTTTAACGCCAAGTCGCCAAATTTATCGCCAAGTTTGTCGCCAAGATTAGCATCTCAGGGAAACGACTTTATAGCTTTGTAACAATATATACGGAATGAAACGCATATACCCGACAAATAATGAGCTTATTTAAACCGAAATTATTTTAGATTTTATTTGATTTTACGGAAGTATCAGGTTTGGCCAAACACAGGTTGATTAACAATCCTATTTTATTGGAATTTCTTTAGCTAACGGGAGCTCAGGCGGGCAGTTCGTGTATGTTTACGAAATCAATCATTAGCCCAGGTTAAATAACCGTAACCCTTTAAAGGTCCATTTTTTTCTAGTAACAGTATAATAAAAAAAAACTTTGAAATTGTGATTAATTTAAGAAAAGGAATTCACTTAGCTTAGTGATGACATTAATTTTTGTTAATTAATTTTATTAATTAATAATTGATGACCATGTCAAGGCAATTCGTTATGGGTTGAAATAAGAAACTGGAACAATTAGGTTTTTGTTTCATCGAAAAATTTGGTGAGAACATACGCCAACCTTAAAAACTGCCTTTAAAAATTGATGAATTTGGTGGATAATTATACTTCCCACGCGGCCTTGACAGTTTCATTTTCTCTGCTATCAAATAAGATGACCCCTCCTGCTTTGGAAAGGGGCTGTCGTTTTCATTCATCTCAGAAGGCATGGAATAATTGAGATATTTATGGATTCTAAGTATTTTTTGTGCAAATTATAAAGCTAATTAATGATTAATTTTAGTTTATACTAGCAATACGCGCAAGGCATTGCCCGTGCTATCTTGACTTAAAAAAAAAGAAAAACGCCCACGAATGGCATGAAAAAGTTTTGAAATCAAAATGAGTTGAATTTAGGAAAACAGTACCGAGTACGTCAATTCAAAACACTATTAATAAATACGACAAACCAGCATGCGAAATATGCGAGACAAAGAAACATTTTAAAACACTGCCGAAAATAATTATCGAATTCATTCAGTTAATGTGTCTTCTAAATAATAATGTGTCTAATGAAAATTATAAAGTTATTAGAACGTCAGATGCGAGAATTTGAAAAAAAAAATCCTTATCAAAAATTACCATAAAAGTGACTATTATTTAAAAATTTCTCAAAATTCGGTAAATTGCGTTAGAAATTCAAAACAAACTTCATTAGAACGAAAATTGTTTGTTCTATCCGATGGTGCGTTGATTGTTTTACAACGATCCTTAGAAAAGATACTACAGCCGTAAACGTCCCGAAAATGACCCAAAACACAAAACATTAAATAAAAAATTTTCTAGATTGAATTTTAAAATTCCGGCTTCGAGATGCATTCAGTCACCATTACGACTACCTGTGTGTCAAATTTAATTTCTGTAAGTGCGATAGATTTGTCTGAACATCGCGCGCGCACGCACGCACGCACGCACGCACGCACGCACGCACGCACGCACGCACGCACGCACGCACGCACGCG